>JAOQMP010000208.1:31466003-31485388 GCA_027563575.1 Erythroxylum pedicellare | reverse complement strand
TTGTTTAATATACTTTAAATAATATTTATATGCATAAATAATTTTTATTACAAAATAAAATATATTTAAAATTAAAAATATTTTTTATTTTAATGTTGTCAAACAGTTTACTGTATGAAGATCTTTCAAAAAAGTTCTTTTTTAAATGACAGCCAAATAATCAATTGGTTTTTTAGAAAAGATCTACAGAAAAAAGTTCTACTAACAAAAGCTCTACTGGTATAAGCCCAACCAAACAAAAACGAAGGCCATAACACAAATTTCTTATATAATTGGTCTTATTTCTACTTTAGTCCATCATAAAATAGAAATCAGACCATTAGATCTCTACACGTTAAAGTCTATACTTTAATAGATGTCAAATAACCCAACGTTAAGTGACTGTTTCACCACAATATCTTAAGTTGTTGTGTGAGGCTAACTTAATTAGTTTTATATATTCACTAACACACCCCTCAAGTGAAAGTCCTTTGGGCTTGAAACTTGTAGAGGCTTACTCTAACTTGTGCTGAATAATAGATGGGTGTTAGGATTTGAACTCACGACCACTTTGTCACAAAGACTCTAATACTGTGTTAAATGACCGCTTCACCACAATAGCTTAAGCTATTATGTGAAGTCAACTTAATTAGTTTTATATATTCACTAACACCCAAAGCCTTTATCTTTAATAAATCACTTTAACCGGGCTTAATTTTGCGACTAATTCATATATATATATATATATATATATGTATGTGTGTGTATGTGTACCCTCACGTGGGATTAAATCCAACATCTTAGAGTTTAGCTCCTTTTGTAATTTAGAACTTTTAAGTTAAAATCTATATAATAATATTGAGAAGTTGAAAATATAGATTTAAATCTTCATTCCCGTTTAACTAAAGTCGCCGACTTATCAAAATGATAAAGAAGAATGAGTTATCGAAACCTACGAACCAAATTAGAAAGAAGAAACAACAAAGAAGTGGTTATCCTAAATAGTGAGTCCCCGTCTGATCACAAGGCGAACTGGCAAACACTTCATCCACACTTCTCGTTCCATTCATATCTTTGCCTGAAGATCTACGACCAGCTCGACATTTTGAAGAAGATTTTGATATCCCAAATGTGTTCGTCAATCTGCTAATCCAACCTTTCACATTGCTTGTTGCACTGTTAACGCACGAAGGCCTTGAACTGACTGACTTTTCTGTGACGCCTTCTCCTTTAAAACTGAATCGGAAAGTAGTGGCAAAAGAAGTCGACCCGGTTTGACCCCTCTCTACCTTGACCTCTCTCGGACCGTAGTGAAAACTAGCTGACCTCGACGACCCCATTACACTTCTCTCTTCCCTCTCCTCGAGCTCATACATACCCTTCTCTGGTGCCTTTATCTCCTTCTCAGACTCGAGCAACAGCTTCTCCATTAAGCATCTCTGCTTCTCAGACTTCTCCAATTGTTTTTTCATGCCAGCAAGCTCTTTCTCCAAGCTCTCTATACGCGAGTTAGTGGCCTCCATTTCCGCTTTGAGTTGGGTTGCTTCTATTGTGGCAGCGTCCCATCGGAGGAGTGAGCCTAGGGTCACGGAGGAGCCTCCTCCGAGTACGACGTTGTCATGATGATGATGGTTCCCGTGCTTATCATTGTTAGTGTTCGTCGCCGTTTTGATGATTGCCCGGCGGGTGTTTAGTTGCTCTATCAACATGGCTCGGACTACAAATCTTAGTGGCAATCTTGGATTTTGCACTGCGTGCATGAGAAGAGGTTGCGAGAGCTTGTCGCAATTTATCAAGTTGCATATCTCTACTCTTTGATCTTCGGTTATCTCGCCACCATGTTCCTGCATGTGAAAGCGAAAACAACCTACCGAATAAATTCACATCAATATTAAATACTAATAATATTTATAAATAAACTCTCACTATTTAATGTGCCAAATTATATTCTCTAATTATAAAAACATAACAAAATAAAATTAAATATGACAATTAATAAATTAAACTTAAATATAAAAAGATGATCTTAAAAATGTAAATTTTAATTTTATGAATATTATTAATATTAGATAATGTATTCCGTAATTTTAACTAAAGTTTATGTTCGCAGGCTTTTGGGATTGGGAGGAAAAAGAGCTTATAGTATCCTTACCTTGATGTAAAGGTCAATAATCTTATAAAGCATATCGTGGCTAATGAACCTGCACTGCATAGACTCGGCGACGATTTCAAATTTCTCGGCGGGCAAAGCTATAACCTGGACAAGACAAGCGTCGAGATCCTCACTCTCGTCCGACAAATCTAACGCTTCTAAGCATCTGCTAACGAGAAACGCCGTCGCTTCAGACTCAGGAAGTAGACGTAAACAGTAACGGAATGTGATCAACGCCAGCTCTCGGTTGACGGTGATAACCCGACGGAAGTACGTCTCCGTTAATTGTTTCAAGTTGTCGTCCCGCTTATCTTTACTCTGCGTCATCTCGAGCAAATCCGCCGCCGTCCGTAACGCCGCCACGTTAAACGGCGTTATGACGACGTGGTTACCGTAGCAGTAGTCAGCGATGAGGAAGAAGGTGTCGGCGGTTATATTTAACGGCAGCGTTATCTGGGAGAGCTCCGTTAGCTGACGCTTTAAATAGCAGCTCCTCGAGATCAGTGGCTCCTATATCCATAAAGAAAGCAAAGAGAAAAATAGTATAACTGGGCCAGAACTTTTTACTAATTACTGAATCTTCCAATCTTCAATTTTCTTTTATTGAATTATACCCAATCGAGTCAAGCATAACTATATACCACATGACATTTTATTTTAAACTTCGAACTTAGCTGACTCTCACTCAAATGCTTTTCTATTTACATAAGATAATATATACCTTGATCAAAAAATCATTTTGCCTGACATGTCTCTAACAAGAGAACAGTAATCATTAGAAAGAGCTTACAACAACTAGATTCTTGTGATAAATGGTATGGAAGAATATGATCAGATCATACGATTCATGCCTACTTGTCATTGCAATTTAGGATCTCGACCTCTTCTACTTAGCAATCACACATGGCTATGGCCATGGTGGAAAAGTAGGAGAAAGAAAAGACATCAATTTTCCAAACTGTTTGATCAAACAATGCCTGTTCTATCACCAATCCTCCAATCATCCTAACGATGTTGAGACAAGTACGACATTCTAAGGTTTATGACGACGTATCAAACAACAAGACAAGAAGACAATTACATAATATTTCTCTGGAAGAGTGAACTGACCTTGTGCAGATGAAAACATGTTCCTTGAACGTATATCCTGACGTCTGTTTTCTTCCCAGTAGCCAGAGACCTATAACAGTTAACTAATACTCATTAAATTCCCAAAGAAGGCAGAGAAAGAGAGAGCTCATGGTCTGTAATCTCTACCATGACTGAACTCTGGAGTGGAGAGGTGTAGGAGGAGAGGAAGAAGAAGAAGAATATTCATATTCTCCCTCATAGATGGTGTCTACAACCCCTAGACGATCATTCCATCTGCTACTCATTCTTGGGTTTTCTTCTGTTTTTTTTTTTAAGTTTAAAACTTCTGTTCTCTATGGTTGTTGAGAGAAATCACAGTTTTCAAAGCTCTTTGAAATTGAATGCCATTGTTACTGCCATTAGAGAGCTCTGATAGAGAATTGGAGAGGGACGAAAGAGAAATTTATGGGATGGCTTATATAAATGCTGCCATTTACTCGTCTCAACAAACCTTTTTGCTTGGATCAAATATATTCTGGATTCTCTTACTCAAATTCTCCTGGTTGGATTGTTATGGAAATGTGATATACACTTCCCTTTTTAATTTGCATGTCAAGCAAAATCACGTAGATTCTAAGACATCATAAACTACTGACCTCGGATAGTTAGGTTAGAGTGTTGGATCATGTGTTCTTTACTTACCCTTGGACTGATTCACTTGACCATCTTAATTTTAGCCATGGGAATCGGGTAAAGGTCAAATCGTGGGAAACACGGTGTGTATTACTTCACTTAATTTCCGGGATCATAATATCTTAGACACAATTACAAATGAGCCTAAGAGGTTCAAACTTCAAACTCAAGCTTCTTTATTAAAAAGATTAAAATATTGGTTATAAATATTATTTTAAAAATCATACCGTCTTGGTTTTAAGGTTCTTTTTTATTTCATTTTAATATGTTATTTAATTGTGAGGTACATGTTAGTTTATTAAATAATTTATTTAAATTATATAGTTTGTGATTATTATACGTATTTAAATATTTTATCAAATGCCTACTAAAAATAATAAATTGCGAATGATCTTATTAAAATTTTTACTAAAATTAGGTTATTTATATATTCATTTTTTAAGTGTTTAATCCAATACATTATTAGTGGTGTATTTATTTATGTAACTTTTAAAGCGCTTTATATAATAGATTATTGAGTTAATTAAAAAAATTTAAACTTTATTTTACAATGGTAGCTTGAATTTCTTAAAAAATAGCACTAAAATGAACTACTTTTTAATTTTTAAAAATAATTCGACCGTAATTTCTCATATTAAGTGCTGAATTTTATTATTTTATAAATTAAAAATATTAAAAGCCTAAAATTATTAGAATATAACTTTTATAAAGGGCTTCTTTAAAATGTGCAATCCATGAAAATGAGATAGAATGGGCTTTTTAAGGCATGCGATACAATAATTCAACTTGGCCCAATTAAACATACAAAACCCCTAATCCTTTACCTTGCTATTTATAAGCTGAAAGGCTCCATTTCTCCGAAGGTGATTCCTCCATAACCCTAACAGCTTGCACGCACACAGAGCCACCATGAAGTACAATCCTAGGGTTTCATCTTCCCGCCGCAAGAACCGGAAGGCCCACTTCACGGCCCCTTCTTCTGTCCGCCGTATCCTCATGAGCGCTCCGGTCTCCGCCGACCTACGCCAGAAGCACAACGTCCGATCCATGCCCGTTCGCAAGGACGACGAGGTTCTGGTGGTTCGCGGGACCTACAAGGGCCGCGAGGGCAAGGTTGTGCAAGTGTACCGCCGCAAGTGGGTCATCCACATCGAGCGTATTACGAGGGAAAAGGTTAATGGCTCCACTGTCAACGTGGGTGTCAACCCGTCCAAGGTAGTGATTACCAAGCTCCGCCTTGACAAGGACAGGAAATCTCTTCTCGAGCGTAAGGCCAGGGGACGAGCCGCCGCTGATAAGGACAAGGGCACTAAATTCACTGCTGAGGATATCATGCAGAATGTGGACTAAGTGAAGAGCTTTAGTGAAACAAGTTCTCATCTTGTCTGAGGGCATTTATTGATAGGATGTATTTCGTTTTTCTGAGGATGATCCTTTTTCTGTGAAATTAATATTAACAGTGTTAAGTTTTGGATGTGTGGATTATTTACGAAGCTTCTCATTTAAATTGAAATTTGTTACTGTTAAATCTCATGATTTTTGAAGTCTCCCCTAACACTTGTTTTGCTTGTCCTGTTTTTTGTTGTTAGATTGTGATAGATCAATTTATCATGATTTGTTCGATCTCCCTACTTAATGTTGAATCTTTTTCGGGTGAAGGTTAGTTTTTGAAAATTTGTTATGAGAATACTCTTTGAGTGTTTGTTTCTATATGCAGTACTCTTTAATCTATGCAGCTAAGTGGTTTACTTTGTCCTTTTATTTCTGTTCACAATTGTTGGATATAAAGCTTCAGTCCAGTTGAGTGATACGTATTGTTCGGTATGTGGGCTATAAGCACTTCTCGTTCTATACAAGTATTGTGATTGCACAAGAAAGGTCATCTTGCTTACGTCTTTTAATGCATGCTTTCTGGGATCAAGTCATTTGCTTAATGAAGATCTTCTAGGCGTCTTTTTTTTTTTATATTGTAAATATTATACATGATATGATTATCATCCCGGGTTTTCTCTCATCATCAATGTTGTTTTTGAACTACTTGTACCGTGTGTGCGTCCAAACCGGATGTAGTTTTCTTGTCTGCAATGTGTTTGTGAGCCCTTAGGTGGTCCTCCCGGATCATGAATGAATCGTTGTAGATAAAGATGTGAATTTCATCTAGGACGTGGCTCCTGCCACCCTTTTTGATAGTCTTCTGTTTATATGTTTTGGTTGGTGCTCAGGGAAAGCATCAAGCTTCGACAATTCTCGACCCCATCCTCACTTAACAAAAAGTATATGACGTCGATCTCTTTTTGGAATTAACGCTGGTTTCGAGACCTCTTGTTGTGAGGAGGCTATGGTTGCTCCATAATTGGTCGACGTTCCTTGCTAATGATGCCGATACTTGAATGGAACTGACCCAGAATTTGATAAACATCAGTTCTCAACTGTCTCACTTCCGTCAGAGTTGCATTTGATATAATTGCAGAAGAAATAATGAGGGTTATTAGAACGTCAGACCATTATTCCTTGAATCGCAATGACAATCTATTTATTGCTAGGGCAAACGCAAGAGCACGGAAACTTTGTTATCTGTGTTTTTGGGGCCTAGGTGTGGGGTAAAGTACACAAAATAAAAGCTAGAGTTATGGTCCTAAAGCTTTAGTCTATCAGTGTTACTAAGAGCTTCAGGGATTCAATGGAAGGCACGAGAAATGCAGAACCGTGGATGCCATGCCAATCTAAATTGAAAATTCTCCGCACAAAAAGGAGAGTAGAATGACAATGCCATGTTACCAAGTACATTTCCATCTAGTCATTGCAAATCTAAGGAACATGCATTTGTGTGAAAGTACTTATTGGTACTCCCTCTGAGGAGCAACCCAGAGCTGGGAAAAAAAATTATAATAATATCCGTAATCATCTCGGACAGTGCTTCAAAGAATCGGCTGATACCAATCAAGGCTTGAGAGCTATCGCTACACCAAACCTGGGGTTTTTGTCCAAAGCTTTCGTGTCCACCTCACCAGAGATTGTCACTAGTGACTTTGGTATCAGCTCATGCTGTATCAATGCCCCAAGTTTTCCATGGTTACTGAGTTTTGCTTTCACCAATGTCAAATGATCGACGGCGCAGGAACCCCCCACGGTAAATGTATTCTCATTTGTTGAAAACCTTCTAGTGATCTCTGCCACAGCAGCACTTCTTTTCAACTGATCCAAATAATGAACATATGATGCCTTTATGGTGTCTCCTTTGTCACCCCTGAGGAAACGGGAAACAATGTTGAAACCAAATAAACACAGCCTACATTCTCTTCTGATTAGTTCAACTAACAGAGATTATTTATTAATGGGGTTAGTGACTTACAGAATAACTGAAGCATAAGCATCAGGCTTTGTCACACTAATTCCAGCAGTGTACTTTGAGAGATTACCAGAAGAGGTATCATAGCCAGCCTCAGCACCAAAAGCTATTGTAGGAGTACCTAGAGTGGCAGTAAAATCAATTGCAGGTGATTGAGACAGTGCAGCAGCTGCGGTTAGTGTTGCATGGTCATGGAAATACTGAACCTCGAACTGCGTTAACAATGGTAAAAAGAATTCTCAAAACTCAAAACCAAGATTCCCATCAATACATTGATCACTTTTGCAGCTTAGTTTCAAATTTGTGGCTAAAGATGGTGAAGTCAAAAGGTCGTGCCTTTACTTTAGCATGATTGGCATCGGCAAAGGAATAGTTATTCCTCAATTATCCAAATTTACATCTGTGATTTTAATTTTAGCCCAACTTCTATAAGTGCGAAATTACCTACCTTCCCTGAGTTATAATCAGGTATTTTGAAAGAGGCGATAGCATTTGTGGATGGAAGAATCTCCGTAAAAGTGAGGGTTGTTGAGATCTGCAGAAAACATGTATGAATGTAAAGTCTTTAACAACTTATCACTAGTTATCATTCAGACAAAGAAAAGAAGCGGCCTACGTTAGATTCTGTGTCAACTTTGACATTGAATAAGTTTTTCTTGTAAACGTAAAGCGCTGCCACGTCCCCAGTGGAGAGCCCTCCTTGTTTCACAGCTGTTGATGTGAGGGCCTGAAAAATCATACAGAAAAGAGTTAAAATGAGAACCCATTTTGACAAATTAAAACAGAGAATAAAAACCTAAACATTAATAGTCAAGTAGGTTGATCGTATCTGAAAGCTACTTGTTCTTACAGATCAAAAACTCATCAGAAGGTTCAAAGACAAACAACATCAGAATTCCAAAGACCATTAGCGAATCATCATAGTTCCCATAAGATGCTAACAAGATTGTGACTTCGATGCTACCTCAAAGAAGCAATGAGTTCATCTTCGGCTACAAGTGAATACACACAATCTTCGTGCTACAAGTGAATACACATTTCTCCACACACTTTTTAGCCTATTAGTGCGTCTTGAAATAAAATATCTACAGTTCCGATAGAGCCATCAAAAACAAAGGATTAGGAGGAGAAAGGGCCACCTATGTACATATTCCAACGCCTATCACGCTTGCCGATGTAAGAAAAAAAGTATATTTTCCTATGTGAGAAACAAAAGCCAACAGTAGTATATATTCAGCAATATGGGGAGCAGCATTACAATCACGAAACTCGAACATTGACCCAATCGAGCAAATTCATCATATTATCCACACACACACTAATCGATTTTGAACGTAAATCCTCTCCTGATAGGCAAACAAGTCTGACAGTCAAATACTTGAATTTGAACTAATTGAAATGAGCGTGACGCGGTGACATATAGCGTTAGACATACCACACCAGCAGCGCTGAAGGTGGAGACACTGAATTTCTGATCGGAGCTATAGTCTCTGGTCAACAGATCTACAAATTAAAAAAGATTGGAACGTTGAGAGTCAAATTGATCGGGGCACAAAAGAAAAGGTAGATACATAAGCACTGAAGGAAGAAATAGAGATCGGCGATACCTTTGGGTTTCTTGCTGATATCGGAGAAGAGTTCCGGTCCCTTAGCCATGGTGGCACAGAGAGAGAGAGAGAGTGAAGAAAAATGGCGATTGATGGACCACCACAGAATTTGGAGAATCTGAAGTTTTGACAATTTGCGGTTAGGTCTTGGCTTTCAGCCGTTGATCTGTTGCTTTCAGGTTCTATTCCACCATCAATATAATCATCACTAATTTTTAATTGGAAAAATAAAATATTAACAAACATAAATTACTCTTCCCTTCCTTGAAAATTTCCTTACTTAATGAGAAAGCAATTATATTATAATTTTTCACCTTTTAAATCCATAACATAATTTTGTTAATAGGCTTAAATCTCTAGTAACATCAAAACTCCACTAGCTACATTTCTATAAGAAAATAACAATCTAGATTAAAATAAAATTCAAAAATTAAAAACAACAAAAAAGTAAAAGAAATATATTTCTAAATAACAAACTCCTAAGTAACTAAAACAAGTGTCTGACACTTGCCTGGCATCGATTTTGCTATCAAACTTTGAGTGAACATCTTAAAGATGAGTAAGTATCAGTTACAATTTGAATTTTGGGATTGCTTTGCATTTGCTTCTCTAATTTGCAAATCTAACAAAAGACTGCCACTAATTTACTTTGAGTTTGACATTAGTTATGTTTTGTAATCTGAATCTCCAACTTCTTTTTGACATTTCACTCAACCTTTCACAAGTCCTCCAATCTTTTCTTTATGCCTCATTTGTGTACTCTATAACATTAAAAAGCATATATTGTAATTGGTAAAAGAATGATTCTTCCATATTTCCTTCTCTTGTTACCAAATTCATTTCTTTACCTTTATATTTATTGCTCGTTGTCACTTATTCTAAAAGACTTGAATTATTCACATGTATTTGCTCTTGCTTCCTTCCTATCGATTTCTCATGCTCACTCTCATAAATCTTGAGTCGATCTTTATAAACTTGTTTTGTTATCTTGGCCTTCCCACTCTCATTCAACTAATGCAAATTGTATAATTCAAGGCTATTTCGTAGTCAGTAACCTTAACTTCTCTACTAACTTCTCACTAGTCACATAAGCATGTACCCTCCATCTAGTATAGAAAGAGGCACTGATCCTTGAAGGCACATCTAGTATAAAAAGAGGTTATCTTATTACTCATTCACTTCATCCTCTCCTAGTTAAATCCTTAACAACCTCTTAGTGACCAACATCCTCTCCTATTTAGACCTCTCAACGCACTTCTCATTGCTAGAATCATACAAATTAGGCATCTCATCCTCCACCTCCTCTTCACTTTTGGACACCTTATCATTGACACCCTCTTCACTCAGAACATATCAGAGGCACTATCATCATCCTTATAATATATTTCAAAGTCATCTATTATAGTAGATATAGATGGGTCACATTGTAATCTATATATGACAACTTCAGATTTGTATAACCTATCCCTCAACTTATCACATTGATTTGTCCTTGTATTGTTTTCCATTAAATCTATGTCTACTCCTTAGTCTTTTCTCCCCACTTACTTTTTTGTCTTTGAACAAACTTTTGTTTTGGATTTGGGATAATCATTCATAAAGTGACCAATCTTTTAGGATTTTTTCAATGTAGTGCCCAAGTTTTAAAAATTTTCAATTGATGTCTTACTTTTTAAAACCTTAGTATTTAAGTTTAAAATGTTGGTTTCGTTACTAATGTACTGATGTGGCTAACAAAAATCTAATTGTTCATAAACTGTAGCTTTCCACGCAAAAACAATGTTACAAACTAAGCATAATACCCGACTAGCTAAACCCAGTTACCTATTACCAATTACCCATCACCCAAATTAACTTTATCCAAATTTACCTAAATTCACTTTAGCAAATATGGAAAACCCTAGTTACATTGTCTCTACATCCTGGTTCATCTTTGTTGGTTGCACGTTTGAAAAGAACAATCTTTGGTTTGTCCTCGTTTATCTTCGATTGGATAGCACGTCCTCTCCTCTTGTCTTCATTATTTCACAAGGTAGGTATGCCAAAATCCTGTTACACTTATTGTAAAAGCACATTCAATTTTTTAAACTTTAATTTGAAGTGCATTCCTGATAATAATCATGTAACTAGCTAGCTAGTTAGATAATTATAAGGCTATCTCTAAGTAAGTAGATCCATAATAGAGACATCAAAGATCGAACTAAAGCTTGTTAGAAATGATATGTTCCTTACATTATTGTACAATGCAATATTTTCAATGACAATTTTTTATGATCTTGTGAAATAATTTCAAGAATATTAATACATTAGTTCAATAGTCTTGAAATTTTGAATTGATTGGTTGTAAAATTTGATATTGTAATTTATATGTTTGTTTCTCAGATGAAAATGGTCTGATATTTTCAATTGAACTTTAGAGACGATGAAAACTATAAGTTAGACATATTGCATTATGAAGTGTTATTAAAAGACTATAAGATGTTGAATATGTTTGTCTTTTCCATTTGATTTTGTGCAATAGCTTAAGATTGAGTATTATGAGCTAAAGAACATATATAAATTCGATGTCTAGGATAGACAAAGAACTTTTTGTTTTTGTGGGTTATGGCTATCATATGGACTTCATGGATGGAGAGAAATCTTAGAAGCCACTGTATTTATTGTGCTTAACATGGGGTAAATTATTTCTTTATTTTATGGTTTCGTTAGTTATCTGACTTTTTAATATTGACATTATTATTACTTTTTATTCTCGACATTGTTGTTAACTTTGTACTATCTGATTACTTTTGGCACTAAAGTTGTCATTTTTTTGAGTAGGTTGATCCTCCAAAGTGTAAAAGAGCTTTAAGTATCATACTTGAATTGTTGAAGAAGATAAACAAACAACAAGAAGAAAAATAAATGTTGAAGATGAAAATTAAAATTTTACATATTGTATTATTAGTGTTTCTAATTAAAAATTAATATGAGTAGATGTAAAATATTGAATATTGTATTATTAATATTTTATAAATCCTACACAGGGTTGTAGCTAATATTATTCAATGTATCCAAGCGACTTGAATATGCTATGAAAAAGATATTCAATAGTCCTTTATTATTATATATTTAACAACCGATTAAGTGTAGAATTATAGCCTCCTTGATTTTAAACCATTTTCTATGTAATAAAAAGGGACTCAAAGACATAAGTCTTAAAGTGATAGCTTCAATATGTATAGATGATTACAATCATCAAATTCCTGAACTAGCCTAATTATCATTGATCATATTTCTTTCATTAGTTTATGAAAACATTCTTATGATCCCAATCATCAATTTCCTAAATTAGTCTGATTAACACTTAACTAACTTAGTAAAAGAAAATGAAATACAAATTAAAACACTCATATGCATTCATATAAGTATTTTGATTTACAAAAGTAATTCTTTATTCTCATATTGTATTTTCTAAAACATCTATGTACATTCATATAATTATTTTGTTGTTCACATCAAATAGGACAAGGCACATAGGCATTGTATAATCAAAAAGTATTTCTTTTTATAAAACCATAACTTTGTATAAATCTTGTATGATAAAGCACATTAGTAAAATGTATCGCTACATAGAACTTCGTGCAGCTTTTGATCTTATCTTCCTCATCATCACATTTGTTTCGTCCTAAAAAAATGGGCAACGTATAATCAAAGAACAATCCAATTGTCAAAATTGATTTATGACATATAACTTAATAGTTGTAACCTTTGATGAGCTATAACTCTTCTTATTACTCCTAGCTAAGGTTCTTTACCCCATGATGTCCTATATCTATGGATTGGTCTGTTTCTTTTATTTTTCTTTGAAATAGGTGGTCGACTTGAAAGGATTAATATTAGAACAATTTTTCTGGACATCACTTATAAACTGTATTGGAAAAAATGAAAACAAATAATGTGTAAGGATGAAGAAATATATGAAAAAGAATAAAGAATGTGTTAACTTACATGTGTATATGTTGAAACTTGTTGTGACGCAACTTTTATAAGACATGTTTTTTTTATTATGTCCTTACTAAAAGTATTGTTGATAGGTCATTTTCATACCTCTTATGGACATTTTGTTATCCTTAGTTGTAGTCTCCAAATCCTCCTTTTTCCTATTCTTCTTTGGCCTATTAGACATTTTTTGAAATAAAAGTGGCATTGGTTGTTCATGTTTAGCTCTAAGCCAGAATTTATCTCCTGAAATTAGCTTCATCATATATTGATACACCTTTAGGTACTTCTCCTTCATAACTAGAATATCATATTGTTTTCAAACTTCGCATATAGCATCCATACAAACAAACAACAACAAATTAGAACAAAATTAGTTCATGTAAATTTAAAATCATACATTTAAAGAGAAAATATAACATTTGATGGAAACTTTGTGGCTCCCACTTCAAAAATAATAAACTATTTAGATAAATAAGGGATGTATCTATAAGGCTTCACAAGTCACATTTTTTCAATTAATTGCATGTAAAATAAATAAGAAAATTCAAAAATATTTTGTTAACAAGAAACTAAAGTTAGTGAAGGAAATTGTAACTCAACCAACAATATTGATAAAGGAGGAGGATACATGTGAAGGAAACTATAACTTAGCCAATAATATTCATTAAGACTCTTAGGAAATCTGAAGTTGGTCTATGTGTTGCTTCAAACTAGCAACTTTGTAGCTAGAAAATTAGGTTAAGTTGAAGTACTTACATTGACTATTTTGTAAGGATTTGTTAATATCTTTTAAAATACAATTATTTGCTTTTAAAAAAAGGGTTACAAGTTTATCCTAGTTTTGTTCTCTAAAAACTTAAAAGAACACATCCACCAATATAGCCATTAGGGACCTTTTATGGCTATTAATTTGAAGATTCCATATGTATGGATCATGAGTCTTTTGATCCAAACATAAAGTAACTAAGTATAAAAACAAAGTCTTCCTTCCCTATTTTCTAAGATTGATCTAGTTTTTTTCAATGCCTCTATTAAGAGAGATGACACATGTATGACATAGTTGTACACCACTTAGTTAAAAAAAACTTTAATACTAACTAGTATGCTCTTTAAAAGCAAAAGAAGAACCTCCTTAAATTCTAACTACAATGAAAATAAAACAAGGGAAACCAAAAGCTTTAAAGAAATACACTTTAAGACACTCAATTTTCTTAATTAAGAACATGGGTACAAATGTTAAGAATGATTCCTATAAACCTACAAAAAGAATGCTATAAACCTACAAAAAGAAAGACACTTCAATAATCCCCACTCATCTCAAAGTCCAAAAGGGATGTATAAAATGTTTATGTATGTAATAAAATTTCAATACCAGAAAGTTAATCTTAAGCCTAGAATTTTGCTAAAAAATTGAACCGTCTAGATCATAAGCTCATATAAGCACATACAAAGGTACAATAGTTTGTAAATGAAAGGAACTTTTTAATCGATGAGAGAAGCCAATGATTCATCTCAGAAGCTAGGAAAGGAACTATACCTTATCCTTTAACTTCATTATACTGACAAGAAGCTGAGGTAATTAAATTAAGTATTCATTAAGACTATTTAGAAATCAAGGGTTGGTCTATGTATTAGTTTAAATTAGCAAGTTCTTAGCCAGAAAAATAGGTTGACTTGAAGTACTTGCATTTATTATTCTTTGTAAGGATTTGTCAATATTTTTCAAATAAAATTATTTAATTCCTAAAAAATAGGGTTATAAGTTTAACCCAATTGTGCACTTTATAAACTTAAAAGAATACATCCAACAACATAGCCATTAGGTAAACTCGATCTAAATGTCAACTTTCCCAAACAATTTTGCATAATTTAACAACCTTTTAAAGTTAGATCATTTGCTAATTGAGGTCTATCCTAATGTCTACATAACTAGAAGAGATGATCTATTTAGGTTTAACAATAATGTTTAGGGGTTCGAGGAAGAAGTTTTGAAGGGTCTCATCACTCTTATATAAGTGTTTAAGGCTTTCAAATGTATGCAAAAAACTAAAGGCAACTAAAGAAGAAATTTAAAGCCTCTACAAAAGGACATGTAATAATAATAAGCTAACAAAGTAAGTGGTTTTCATATCTCTTAATCACATTTAAAAGTAGCTAAAGAAAAACCCCAAAATTTTGCAATGCTTTAACAATCGAAAATTCAAGCTCTAATCAAGTAGAAGATGCATTGGAAGTCTACTCTTCTCTGATAATCAAAGAGCATCTGCTTAAATGATGAGATAAAAATTCTTAATTCATTTATGAAGTTATTCTTGATAGAGAATTCATATTAGAATAATTTCCATACTAAAAAGACATCTTTATCATAGCAATTGAGGATTTAAAATCACTAGCTTATGACTTCTTGAGGGAACAATAAAACTTGATTCTTAATCTTCTTCACATAATTTTATGCAACATTTTAAAATTTTTATTCCTAAGCCATTTATAGTAAGATAAAAGAGTCTTTATCCATACCCTTTTAATTAGATTATAAATTGACAAACTTTAGTGAAATTGGTTATGTATATCTACAAGTATGCTCTTAATTGTAATAATTAACCCTTAATTTCTCAAAAATATATAATTTCCCAAAAATTTTGAGATTCCCAAGTTTTAAAATGTAAAGATCCCCAAAAATAAAATTCATACAAAATTGAAAATTAACATATGCATTTAGGAGTTTAAAGAGCTAACACCAACTCCAAATACAATCAAACATGTAGCAATTTTAAGAGAAACCCAAAATTTTCAAGAAATTGGGAAATTCATATTTTTGAAAACCCAATACATTAGATATTTCAAACGAATGAAGTCTAAATAAGATTTCATAAAATTAAAAGCATACTTGAGTTATCATGGGACCACAACTGTCTACTTAGGACAACATTGTGAATGTCAATGACCTAATGTAAGATTAGCAGAGGACATGCTTTCCAGTTGAAGACAAACCATATATTGTGCTTTCCAAATATGCGACCAACGAAGAAAAACGAGGACATAGAGACAATGTAACTAGTTTTTTTTTTCATGTTTGGTAAAGTGAATTTAGGTAAATTTGTGTAAAGTGAACTTAAGCGATGGGTTATTGGTAATGGGTTTGGGTTATAGGCAACCAGGTATTTTGTTTAGTTGACGACAATTTTTTCCATATGAACAGCTACAAGTCATTAACAACTAGGCTTTCGTTAGCCACATCAACATAGCAGTAACAAAACTAATGTTTTTTACTTAACTGTTAAGGTTTTAAAAAACTACTCACTCAATTAAATTTTAAAACTTAGGCATTAGATTGAAAAAATCCTAAAAAATTGGACACTAGATTGAAAAAAACCCTAAAATGTTGGACATTTTAAGATTGGTTATCCCTTTGGATTATAGTCATGATAAACCTACAAGAAAATGTTAGTAACAAAATCAACAAGAAAGTTAGTTCAAATCTTACTTTTTCATCAAATATTTCCAATTGGAAAAAGCGAAACAATGAAAACATGACTAAAGGTCAACAAATAAGAAAACTCAAAACACAAAATTGAGTTCAATGGAACCTAATTAAACCCAATAAAAAGAAGAATACGACAAATTTGAATTGAACAATAAGGAAAATAAGATAAAAATAGACAATTTTTTATAACTTGTAAAATCACGAAAATAAGAAATAAGAAATTAAATATGAACAAGGAAATTGAATATATAGAGCGAAACACATAATATTAAAAACATAAACGATGATATCATGAACAAACTGGATTATTGAACAAAGTTTTAATGCTAAATTTTGATACAACCTTCATCAATAAGGTTGATGAGATTCGATATTAGTATGACATGACTTACGATAGTTCTATTGAAAACATGTCAATCCAAGAAATCAACCATAAAAATACATAAAAAGAGGATATAAACCATCACATTCCAAGATTATATCTAAAAAGAAGATGATGACACCTCCTTAAAGATAATTTGATTAATCCAAAAATAATTCCCCTTTTTACATCCACAACATAACCTTATATATGCCTAAAACCCTAGCAATATCAAAACCCCAGAGTGATTTTTCAAGGAAATAATAATCTAGATCTAAACTAGCTTGGGAACAAATATCTTAAAAGACAAGTCAATCCTACTTAAATATAAATTCGAAAATAACAAATAACAAAAAAATGAGTCATAAAAGAAAATAAGAGCTCAAAATCAATGTTAGAAATATCATATTGGACTTGATTCCAACTACCAAATTTGATTTTGTAATGGTATAGTACCTATATCGGTTAATATAAATACTATTTAAGATATTTTTAAAATTATAAAATAATCTTTAAATTTTATAAAATTTCAAAACAGTCATTCAATAAAAATTTATATAATAAATATTGTATTTATATTCATATTCATATTATTGTCACACATTTCTCATAAATTAAGATAAAAAGTTATTTAATTTGCATATAAATATAAATTAAGAATAATACAACTTAAAAGTATGCATTGATAAAGCAAACATAAGAAAGAGGGAGATGAATTGGGTGTATAAAAAATTCAAGGTACTTTCAAATTGATAAGATCTTACTAAACAAAATAAATTTATACACTACAACAAAAACGACATACGATAACAAGTGATAAGTGCTATTAAATATGAATGGTAACACTAATGAGTATGTTATGACAGCCCATGTTACTAAATAAATGATGCTTTAGTAACAGTTTTGACATGTTATTGTCGAGTTTAATATGACGTTTATTGATAGCTATAAATGCGTTTATATTACATTTTATAAATGCTATAAATTAGTTATTTGTAAATTTTTAAAATGTTATATATTAACTTTTTTAATATCCTTAAATTGCTGTAGATAAGTATTTTGTAACAATTTTGAAATGTTAAAAGTAATTTTTTCATAACATTGTTTAAATGTCATTATTGAGTTTATTATAGTATTTATTAATAGTTATAAATGATTTTATGTTACATTTTGTAAATGTTATTAATTAACTATCTACAACATTTTTCAACTATTACAGATTAGCTTTTCACAACATTATTAAAGGGTTATAAACATGAATTTTGTAACATTTTAAAAATATTATACAAGTTTTCCATGACATTGATAAAACATTGTTGTTGTTGAGTTTATTATAGCATTTATTGATAACTACAAATGATTTTATATTATATTTTATAAATGTTATTAATTAACTATTTGTAACATTTTTACACTGTTATATATTAACTTTTTGCAACATCATTAACATGTAGTAGATATGAATTTTGTAACATTTTAAAAATGTTATAGATAAGTTTTCCATGACATTGATAGAATGCTATTGTTGAGTTTATTATAGCATTTATTGATAGCTACAAATGATTTTATATTATATTTTATAAATATTATTAATTAACTATTTGTAACGTTTTTCAACTGTTATGTATTAACTTTAAAATGTTATAAAAGAGTTTTTTGCAACATTACTAAAATGCTATTGTTGAGTCTATTATGATATTTATTAATAACAAACAATTGATTTTATGTTACATTTTATAAACCATATAAATTTGTTAATCATGACATTCATAAACTTTTATAAATTATTATTTTTTACATCCTCCAAATGTTGTGGATATGAGTTTCGTAACATTTATAAAATGCTCTAGATTATTGTTTAATAACATTTGTACGGAATTGTTTTTGTAATCTACAGCACCAAATGCACACCATTACAGATAGATTACTCAACATCTGTTAAACACACTTGGATAGTTTTGTTTTTATGTCTACACTTGATCTTCTGGTCCGGCAAGTATGACCTGTCGATGTACTATTGAATACATCACTCAACATTAAAGAAGAAAAGAGAAAGCAGAGAAGAAGATAGTACAAGACTATTAACAGAAGACAACCCATGAACTGTTTATAAGGTTGTTACAAGTTCTGAGAGAAATCACTATAAATGCTTTGCTCATTTAGCTGAATCCTAAATTAGTTTAAGGAGGGAAGCATGCAAGAGATCCTAAGGAAACACTTGAAAGAAACACAAGCATGTTAAGTTATGGGAATTAGTACACTGACATTGCAATCAAAAGCATATTTCCTCGCAACAATTGCAGCTGCATTCATTTCTCGATCTGAGTCGAATGTTAATACAAAAGAAAGGCCCTTCCTTGGTTGCCAAAACAATTTGCTTCGCTGCTGCAGTACCATCGGATCTAACTCCACATAACTAGAAGAATGAAAATTTTCAATGTGAGAGTTGCAAATGCAACTTGAAACTATGCAAAATTCAATGTCCACCAAGCTTGTGTGCAGTATCATTTCAGTTAAGAAGATTAGGTAGAAAGCCAAGAAAGTTTTACCATGTCAAAAACAGGTCAGGCTCAAAGATTTCATAGTAATAACTCGTAAATAATATCCAGAAAACTCTTTTGATTGATTTAGACACGAAATAAGTACCTGCATTGATGTGGAATAGATTTCTCTGGCCTTTGTAATCCAACCCCTACAAAGCTTTA
>JAOQMP010000208.1:31444367-31465731 GCA_027563575.1 Erythroxylum pedicellare | reverse complement strand
AGGATTTAAGGATTTTGATGGTGTGCATTGGAAAGAGGCTTTCATGATTACTTAGAGGGAACTTGAATTGTTGCTTGGAATGAAAAGTAAAGTCCCAATATGCTTGGATAAAGATGTGTATAATTATGTTATGAAATGAGTAAGTTTAGATTAAAGGCATTAAATGCCTTAGATAATGCAAAAGAAAAACTTATATGGATAGTAAGGAAGTAACCATGTGAGGAATTAAAGTGTTGAATCCTATAGCTCAAAGGGAATGATATTGTGCTTTATACACTTATATGATGGTGTATAATTTATAAAATTTATGTTAAGTAGTAATTTCATTATATGTCTTTTATGTATAAAGGCTCGGGAGCTAGGAATCAAGGAGCTCGTACCGAGAATTTTTGAAGACAAAGTAGTGCACACCCTCTTTTGAGGTGAGTTGGGGAACCATATTTCTCATATGGGATTAAATCACTCTAAGACATGTATAATGACTCATATGTGAATTTTGGACCTAGGTAATACATAGGAGAATTTAATAAACAATATTGTTTTGAATAACTCTTTGATATTGGAGTGCAACTGATGTTTTTAATTCATATTTTAAGAAATGACATTGTTTTCAACAAACCTACACTCAAAGTGTAATTTTATTTTTTGAAATTATATTTTTGAACAACTTTGCACTTAGAGTGCAAAAGATGACTTTTATGACATAAAATAATATTTTTGAACTTATGCATAAATGAGTCATATATGTTACGTATATGTTTTCTCTTTTGGCTTAGAGCCACAACAAGGTTTCATTTTATCAATTGGACCGATAAATAAAAGCAGATGCCTTAATTTTTGATACTTAAATGTTGTATATGATTTTTGCGATTGGTGAGGAAATGATTGGCTAATCGTGTGCTGGGCACAACTGATTAAACTTGCCCTGTACTCTTGATGCTAGTACATTAAAGTTGAGTTGCCATATTGACACTTTTTTACGGGACTTGTGGGTGATTCCACACTTAGGGTCCGGATACTAACGAGGTCATCACCTAAGGTCATGATACTTTTATCGACCGTAGTTCAGACTCACCACGGATGAAAATCAAGCCAACACCAAGTATCGGTCGGTGTGCACATTAGTTTGGCTGACTAGTAGTGTCACACATTATTGTTTTGGCTTATTCTGATAATTGTTTTCTGATGAGATTTGATTTATACATCTGATGTTTTATGCATTTGTATACTGGAACTGGAACTTATATCCACCGGATGGGTGATTAATAAGCTGGGCATATGTGGTTCCTAACTAGTATACGTTGAGTCATAGGCTAGGCCTAAGTGTTTTCAATGTGACATATACTCACTTCATAGGTTATCTACACTGTCTTGGTATGAATCGAATTCTATTTGTGATATATGCCTTTCCTACTCACTGAGTACCTAGTGTACTCACCCCCTCCGCTTTCCAACCATGCAGGTTAATTTAGTAAGCTTGAAGCTCTGAGTGGATCGTGTGGTCTTTGACATTTTTGGGGTATTACCACACGTGGATAGTTTCTTATTTTGTACTTTTATTGTCTAGTGACTCATAAACTGTATTTATTTAGATATGCTTTATGATTTTGTAAGACAACTTTTGATTGCATTGTGTTTTATAAATAACTTTATGTATGAATCTTTTGATATTGTTGTTGAGATTGCCTTTAGTGGACTTTAAAGTCCTAAAGTTGTGGTTGGTTGTGAATACAGAAGTGTGTTTAAAATTATTTACAGGTTTTGGAATTTTTAAAATACAACTGTTGTGCTGCCCAAATTTTTCGAAAAAACAAAAAAAGAGATAGTCAATTAGCCTTGCATAGTCGGATTAAGGATACTACGAGTGTTTTTTGCCCGAGTATGTGGCGGTTGTTATAAGCCCAATGTGGTACCGGGTCATGACAGAAAGAATTTAGAGTATTAGATAATTTTTTTCATTTATCCTTTTTAATTTATTTTGTATGTCTACGAGAAAATCTTCACAATCCTTTTTTATAATTTGGTTGGAGTTATCACTAAACACTTTACAAGGGTTAAACTTTGGAGATTTAATATTGAAATATTTCTTTGTAATAATAATCAATGTTTTAAAAACCATATCAAAAGTTAAACTGGTAAGATAACAGATTTAAGATTTAAAAGGTTTAATTGATTAAAAAATGAATAAAAATATAAGATTTTTAAAAAATTGAAAAATATTATCCTTTCTAATTAAAAATTTTAAAGATCAATTGAAAAAGGAGACTATTGAATAAAAATTAATTGGATTGTTTTGGTTTATAAAAGTTGACCAATTAATTAATAAATTTATTGTTTTAACAGCAAAAACTCTAAACTAAATCAAACACAAAAATTAAGAATCAAACTAAAAAATTTTCTTGTTTAAGGTTTTTATAATCAAACCACTGAATTATTTTGGTTTTGAAAACATTGATAATAATAGTATTTTCTGAAGTTTTTTCTATTATAGAAAGCTGATTTCCTAAAGTTTGTGGGCAACCTTTTGAATAACTATTTTGGCACATGATATTTTTATTTTTTTGAATTTATGTTTTCACTTTCATTTTCTAATCTTAAAGGGAAAGGGAGACTACAACATTATTTTACTTGTAAGGAATTTTAATTTCACATAAAGGGGGATTTGTTTGATTGTATTCTTTCTCCTATTAAAGTTTTCCACATTTTCATTTTTTATTACTATAAATATTCTTAAAGGATATACAATTTTATTTTCTTCGATATAAATTTCAAACCAATCAAATAAAATTATATGTATTATATGATTTTGTACAAAATTGTTGTAGCTTTCTTGGATTTGTTTTCTTTGTTATAATTTCTTAGGTAAAAATGTCAAACACTAATCAAAGAAAATGATATGTAGTCTATAATTTTGTACAACCTTATAGTACTGCTCTTGGATTTCTTTTGTTTATTGTAAGAACTTTTTCGAAACCATAATCTTTTATCCTTATTATCAAAATAATAGAAATATTCATATAAATATTGTTTATAAAGCTCAATTTTTTTTAACACATAAAATTCCTTGTTCATATTTTCACTTATTGAAGAGAGTTTTGAGGAGGAAGGACGAGAATAGTGTTCATTATTTATGTGCTTTATTGATATATTATTGAATATTTTTATTATAATCTACTCTTGATGATTAAAGTTTGGTTTATCAAAAGTTAAATGTTTTGATAAATCTTTTTTTAAATATTCATGACATATGGTATTATTAACTCTTCCTAAGTCAATTTTAGAAGTAGAAACACTATTATAAAACTTGAGCTTGTTGATTTCAAACTGAAAGACACATTACTTTTCTATTTTAAAATTATTTTATTTCATTTATTTATATATTGGGACTTAAACGGGCAAGTGGAATAGGTTCCATTTCTCCTTCAAAAACTTATTCATTAGGAGAATTATATCTTTCTATTTAATTGCTTTTGTTACTATAGTATTAAAATTTTCAAATAAACTCATAAGATTAAGATTTCACCATTTTGGCTATATATAAGGGATTTTAAAGTGAATGCTTATTAATAGGTTATAATGAATTTTATAAATTAGTGCTAGAGGGATTATAACCTACTTCCATTTTGTATATATGATTTTTATTTATAATAAAGTATTTAAGAAGTAGTTTTATTAATAGGTTATAATGAATTTTATAAATTAGTGCTAGACGGATTAAAACCTACTTCCATTTTGTATATATGATTTTTTATTTATAATAATGTATTTAAGATGTTTTTATCTTTAACCAAAGTTGTAAGGTTAGGATGACAATCAAAAGTGACTATGTCAATACAAAGGCCAGATTAAGTTATGTTTAAAATAGATATTGAAAATCATATAATCTAGTATCTCTTAACACTATTATGTAGATGTATTTAATCTTGATAAAGCAAACATATGGGGGGGGGGAGTAATTGTGTGTGACTTAAAAAATTTGTAAGTACTTTCAATTTGTATAATAGAAAGATCCCAGTTGAAAAATAAAAGGAGCCTGTTAGGTGATAAAGCCTGTTAAACGATAGGAGCCTGTTAGGCGATAGGAACCTATTAAACAATAAATAATGTTAAAGCAATTTAAAAAAAGAAGGAGCTTGTTAAACTAAAAGAACCTCTTACAAAGTTAAAAATAAAAGGAACCTATTTTAAAAGTTAAGGAGCCTCTTGGAAAATAAAAACGCAAACATCCAGTCCCTAAGTCTCCAACTTGAGTGTTTCACTATTAAATCCAAGTAGTAATTTGACGAGCCTCTTCAAGCTCAAAAGTAAATACTTTTCAAGGTTCTTCAACCTTCCACACTAGTGGTATTTGTCTAGCCTCTACAAGCTCTCAACGAATGCTCAATCTGAGTTGCAATGATCACTTTCTCAAAAGAATTTTGCTTTCTAAAACATAAGAGATTTGATAATGATATGACTTTCAAAAATACTGATGCTATGGGTATATATTGAAATTTTGGCTTCCTTGATTTTTCTGTGTATCTGTGTGTCTCACAACTATAGTGGTTCTTCCTTAAATAGGCAATTTCTTCAACTTTATTGTTGCTTAATCTTCAATAGTATCTTTACTAAAATCTTCGATATTCAGATGTTCTGTAAAGATTTTTAGAGCTAATTATTCAAATTCGTAAAAACCTTCTGGATGTCATGGAATCATTTTTGAAGAGGCAATTTCATAAAGAAGGTTCCTGCAAGAAAGGAAGCAATTACCCTATGATTCTTTTTAAGAATTATACTATTGCTTATATAAGGAAGTAAATCTAATTTGAATTTTAAAGAATTATGCAGTTATCATCAAAATCGTTAATCATAAACATTGATTTAACAATCTCCCCCTTTTTGTTAATGAAAAACAATAATTGATATATTTTCAAAATTCAAATAATAATAAAGAGTTTCGAAAGATACCTATAAAATTTACTCGTAGTTAGAAGGAAGATGAATTCTAAAGGAAGGAGCCTATAGTTTGTTTATCATAGATTTAAATATTCAAAATATATCACAGATAGATGCATGCAAAATAAATATATCATCAAGTGCAAAGTAAACTATTTCTCTCCCTTTTTTCATTATAAAAAACATAGGGAAAGAGTAATTAATGCATCAAATAAAATCATAAGTATGAATGAGCCAAGCAGAAAATAAATAGCAACAAAGTTATTAAAGAGATTCAAAGATTCTTCTGAGCAAAATCTGTATGTCAAGAAGCTGATTTTGCATGCTATCGATTTTTTCTAGCATTTGTTCTTAATTCACTTTAATGTCCTTCATCTATTTGATGGAGACTTGCACTACTTTCATCCTGAGGAGGGACAGGAGTTTGTTATTCTAGACCAGGATCTAATTATTCAACTACTCTTTTAGATCTTTTTTCAACCCAAAAATTGTTTTGCAATTTGTATCCAAATTAGTAAGGAAGGAAGGGTGAAACTTAGCCGGTACATACCAATTTAGATTTACAAAAGGAACTCTATAATAGGTGAAAATCTTGGTAAGAAACAATAAGGCAGACAACTAATGGTATTCTTATGATTCCCTTTATCTACCACGAACCTCAAAATCATTGCTAGAAAATTCATTATGATTCCTTTTAGTAAATTATACACTACATAAGTGTCCAGTAGGCTTCATCTTTTAATTGAGCTACTCTTGGGAAAAATTGAAGTAGCTAATAACGATGCATGACATCGTGGTAGTAAGTTTAATTGCTTACTCCAGGGTCTCCCATTTTAGGTGTTTTCAGCATGACAACAGATAGATTTGGCAACTTCTACTAGCTCCAAATCATCAACATCCCACTTATAATAGGGAAAATTAGTTCTCCTTATAGGAGTTACGTGCAGTATATTTCCTAAGATTTCTTCAAAAATTAAAATTTCCCATTCATGTACCCATGAGATAATGACTAGCTTTCCATCAATTTCTTATTTTCTCATTTGAGTGTAAAATATCCTAACTAGCTCATCACATATAGTCTCATTTAATTTAAAAAAATTTCCTAATAAGTGGAAACAAATTAAGGAAAGATAGGTATACCTAAATCATTAAACATCATAGGAGGCAAGATCCGCCCAACAACCATCTTTCTTTTCTTGTATTGCATTTTATGGCGGGCTTTAACTTCCATTGATTGAAACATTTTTGGCGGTATTAATGTCTTTCCTTTTTGTGCAGCTATCTTTATCTTCTTTGCCCTTTTTTCCTTAGGAATCATCTCTTTGTGAAACAACTTATTTCTATCAATGGGATCCTTAATAGCATCTTCAGTCACACGCACTTTGCCTTTCTTTATTTCTTCACCTTTTATTTTTCTAGATTCTTCTTCCTCTTTCTTTTCAGAATCATTGATTTCTTTTTCTTCAGAATTTTTCTCAATTTGCTTTGTAAGACTTCCTTTGGTCCCTGGTCATCTATCGACCTAGCAGGTTCTTCGTCTGAATCATTGTCCGTTGCAATACAGTACACTTCAGGCACTTTCTTATCTGTAAGACCAGGTTTAGGAAGTGTAAAAGTTTTTGGAGAAGGAATGGGCATAGACAGAATGGTGATTCTGATACTTGAAGTTTAGAGGAGATAGGTTCAGTTACATGAGCTTCACCATGGCTGTCAGAAAAAGTTGGGGTTTTCTTTTTGATTTGGTTCATATCACTGTAATAACGATGGGTAAGGTTTAGAAGATTTAAGATGAAAACAAAGAGTTAGAATGTAGAGAGTAAAGAGCAGTGCTTCGAAGAACAATGAGGATGAGTAGAAGAGAGAAGTTTGTTTTGGTATATTAAGAGATTCTTGAGCGTTGTTCTTGCGTGAAGATAAACAATCGTACACTACTATAGGAGGAGTGATCATTTATGTATCTTCTATCAATCTCGTACAACTAGTTTACAAAAATACGTGCACGTCTTTAAAAGCTGAAATGAGAAAACAAAAGAAATTACCTTTTTAGGACACGTGCAATATGCCCTAATAAACTGAGAGGGGCCTTCTGAACTAAGAGGAACTTACTAAAATTAGTAGAGGTCTCCAACCTGAGAGGAGCCTTTTAAAAAAGAAGGATCCTATTAATGTTAACAGAGAGAAGCAGTATAGAAAATTTATAGATAAATAATATTAGATAGTTTGCAGATACCAAGCTCATTTCTTAATAGGAAAATTGTATCTTTAGAGAGTGGTTTAGTGAAGATATCAACTAATTGATTTTCAGTATCAACGTGCAAAAGATCAATGGTACCTTCTAAAATATGATCTCTAAGGAAAAGAATTCTTGATTTATATATGCTCAGACTTAGAATGATGTAAAGGATTTTTTGAAAGATTTGGTTCACTAGTATTATCACATAATATAAGAATATGATTAAAGTTCAAAGAGAAATCCTAGAGTTGATGCTTCATCCATAAAATTTGAGGACAACAACTGGCAATTGCTATATATTCCACTTCAGTTTTTGAAAGCACTGTGCAGTTTATTTCTTGCAAGACTAAGAAACTAGACATCCTCCAAGAAATTGACAGTGCCCACTTGTGCTTTCTCGATCGAATTTATCACCTACATCATCTACGTCACAATAGCCAACTATGTTCAAAGAATCAAATTTTGGATAACATAATCTAAAATTTATGGTTCTGTGAAGATATTGAAAGATCCTCTTGACTATTTGAAGGTGGTTTTCTTTTAGAGTTGATTGAAAACATACACTAAGTATAATGCTTGGTCTTAAGCTTGTATGATATAGTAGTGACCCAATCGTTCCTCTATCCTTTATTTCATTCTTAGCTTTGCCTTCTTCATCCTTATCAATTTTAGTTCTAGTATATATAGGAGTACCCATCGGTTTGACATTCTCAAAATGATACTTCTTGATAAGTTCCTTTATGTATTTGTCTTGTCTAATTACGATCATTTTTTCTATTTGCCTAATTTGTAATCCAAGAAAGAAGGATAGTTATCTCATCATGCTCATTTCAAACTCCCCTTGCATTAATGTTAAGAATTCTTCACAGAAAGTGTGATTAGTAGCACCAAATATTATGTCACAAAAGGTTCTCCCAGAATGTATTGATGTATATCTTGACCTCTCTATTCTCTTGATGTTCTGTGTTACATAAGCTCCTATTGAGAGGAAAGAGCCTGCTATATCCTAACTTCAGAAGGACCTTATTGATCTTGTTATTCCAAGGGTACTATAAGTGTAGTCGATGTATTTTTAGGAACCAAATGATTCTCTTCATCATTTGAATTAGCTGTTGTTATCGAAGATAGTGCTTCATCAAATACTACATGTATTGATTCTTCTATCTTCTTTGTTCTTTTATTGTAAACTTTGAATCCTTTATTAGCAGTACTGTAACCCAGAATGATAGCTTCATCTGATCTTAAATCAAACTTTCCAAGGTTGTCTTTTTCATTATTTAGAACGAAGCACTTACAACAAAATACTCGAAAGTAAGCGATATTTGATTTTCTTCCTTTCCACAGCTCATAAGGGATCTTTTTTATAATAGGTCTTATAAGGCACCTGTTGAGTATATAAAAAGTAGTAGATAACACTTCTACCCAGTAACCATGGGTAGGCCACTTTCACATAACATTGTTCTGGACATATCAACTAGGGTCCTATTCTTTCTCTTAATGACATCGTTCTACTGAGGAGTCCTTTGATAAGAAAAATTGTGAGATATAGCATTTTCGTCACATAAATCTTCAAATTTTCTACTATCAAATTCTCCTCCATGATCACTCCGAATTGAAGTAATGCAATATCCTTTTTTATTTGAATTTTTTTGATTACTTTGAAACTTCAGGGTAGGTAGTCCTCTTACTAACGCATTCTTGTATAATTTTGATAAAATGCTCATACTAGTATGTCTAAGGATTTTGTGCCAGGTAAACAAATGCTTTTCTATTATGTGTCTCAAACAACCGTTATCAACTATTCATTGATTTTCTTTTGTCTCCGTTTTGAAACATATCTACAGAAAGTATTATCTCAATTTTCAGTACTCACATTTTTCTCGGTCCTTTCAAGTTAGTGACTTAACCTTTCGGTATCTAAACATACATTTAAGATAATTTCTCCATTTTATGAAATTGAAAAGAATGACTAATGTGACCATGTCTGCCACTGTAGAACCATAAAATAGATGAATGAGAATTGATATAATTTCTACCATGTATCAGGTTCCTATTGTTTTGATTATAGCTATTGTTGGATTTATAAAGTAATTCGTGTATGGCCTAATATTATTGTTTTCATTGTAAACTATTCTAGCCTTATCAAAAATGCATTTCCCACTCCCAAGTAATACATCCAGGTTATTCCTTCCATCAACTAAATTTATAAGATCTTTTTCTATAGATAAGATCTTTCCAAAATATTTATCTTTTTAAAGTTCCAGGGTGGCAACTTTTTCTTCGAACTATCTCACTTTATCATAATCTTTCTCAAGCAAAGTATTTTCCAACTTAGCTACTATTTCTTCCAAAGCTTCCAATTCAGAGACCTTTTATTTGTAATCAACTTTAAGAGACATATTTTTGGTCGCAAAACTTCCATTCACAAATTTTAATGATTTAATCTTACTCTTTAGAGATGCATTATTGTTCTTGGAATTCTCAACTTCTTTGAAATACTTCACTGTCAACTTTTTTACTGATTATGCAATTTATGATATGCATTTTTCAATTCATCAACTTTAATATCAGAATTAGAATAATATACCTTATCGTCTCTTGATTCAGCTATGAAGCAAATGTCATTGACTTCTTCTAGCTCTTCTTTTTCAAAGTTTTCATAATCCTCATCTAAGCAGGTTGTAGTCATCGCTTGCTTTCTGGGTTTTCTTTGTTGCATGCACTTTGATTCATGCAACAATTGCATAAATTGCATAAACAAGACTTAAGATACTTCTTTTTAACTCTAGAACCCTTCTAGACATCTTATTCCCTCACTTGAGTGTGTTTATGATTGGTTAGCTCTATTGTACATAAGTAAAGAACTCATTTATCTAAATATGTTGAGCCTTCGGTCATGATCGTAGCCTATGAGCCATGATCGTGGCCTATTTAATTGATAGACTCACCTTTGGTCACGATCATGACCTATAAGCCACAATCTTAGCCTACTTAAAAGCAACAATACACACTTTGTTTTTCTTCTGATCTTTTATGCGTGTGATCTTTAGGTTCCCTGTTATTTTAAGCACTTGAATTAACTCTTAATCTGAGTAAATCATGGATGGTATCATGCCACTTGAATTAATTATCAATTCAATCAAATCATAAAGGATTTCATGATGTCAATTTACCATAATATAAGCGGATTAACATACGAACTCTTCAATTGTTAATTATCTGACTTATGAACCTTTTCATAAACAATTATCGTGCAATTCGTCCTTTTACCATACTATACCCCACTTAGTTCGAAGTATAGGCTATGTGTCAACTCCCATTAGACTAACTACATCATATCTAGTCCAAGTGATATTAGTTCTTGTCCTGGGATATCATTACTCTATATGTCATTAAAGACTCTCTTCATGACACATAATCGCTCTGGCCAGAGACTCCTAAGTAATGACCCCGACAAGAGGTTGTGGCTATCATCTCCTTCTATCAAGAGTGGTGAATCCTTTATTGGCTACCTAATTGCTTTCAAATACCAATAACTGTACCCAATCACCACCCTATGAGTGACCTCATCTTGAGGCAAAAAGGAATGATGTCAAAGAACAGGATCAGTATCCAAGATATCCTTGAGTACTTCAATTTTAAGGATATTTGCACTATTGCTATGATCAGACCATTTAATAGATCATCCATATGATAATCTCATAACAGGTCATTTGATGCACTTACAACTCATAGTAAACATCCACATGTTAACTTTAAACATCTTATGCTTACAATTTGTGAGATCCACTACATGATCAAATTAATGAGTATAACATGTGTTAGTCTATCCGGATTAATAATGTCCTATCTTATTAATCCTATAACTAGGGATAATTTAGATACTAACATAATTGTACATAATAGGAATCTCATTATCATGATCTCGTCATGATTTCCTTCATAATATGTTTTATATCATGGACTTCATTAATTCGATCTAAGATTGACATCAATTCATAAATAAAAGAACATCAAATTAACAAAAAATTACCTTTTTCTTTATTAATCAAATAATGTTTGCACAAAAGTGCTAAAGGCGATTGTCTTTAGAACACTAATCTAACATTCTACTCTCTGACTTGTCCTTTTAAAGAAAAGGACATTAAAGTCTTGTGTGTCTAAGCTTCTTGTAGTGATAACATTTGATTTGATTGTTTTCTGTCTTGTTATTGTTACTGCTACCTTTTAATAGGAACTTGTTGTTCCTAGCTTTCTTGTTTCCTTCTCTTTTCTTCATCAGCTTCATTTTATAGAAGCAGGCATATTTTTTGACCATGAAGTTGAATTCATCATCTCCATCTATTTGCAACTCAGTGTCATTTTCATCACCGTTTGATTCATCAATTATTTTTAGTGTCATTTCTTTTATATAAGAGGATCCTTCATCTCGCCTAAGCTTGATTTCAAGGATCATCAAATTTTCTCATAGCCAGTCGAGTGAGATAATGTCTAGATCCCTTGTAGTTTCTAGAGCTGTCACCTTAAATCTCCATTCCTTTTGTAGTGATCTTAGAATTTTAGTTACAAGTTCATCATTTGGATATATCTTTCCCAAGTTCTTTAAGGTTGTTATGATGTTTTTGAACCTTCTGAAGAATTCATCTATAGTTTCCCCCTATTTCATGCCAATAGTTTCATATTAATGCATTAAAAAGCTTATTCTATATTTCTTTACCTCAGTTCCTTCAAAGGTGACTTGTAGTTTATCCCACATTTCCTTTGTTGTATAGCAGTAGGATATCTTCTCATATTCTTTTGGAGATAGTGAACAAATCAGATAATATGTTGCTTTAGCGTTTAGCTGTGCATTTCTTCTGTCAGCATTAGACCATACTTCTATATTTTCTATAGTGGGAAGTGTAGCTCTAACTTTGATGTCTTGCTAGACTTCAATATCTACAGACTGGAGATAGATTGTCATTCTCTCTTTTTTAGTATGAGTAGTTGTTTCCATTGAAGTAAGGAGGCTTTGAGACACATTGTCCCTCAAGGCTTCTCAAATTGTTTACCAAGATTTATCACGTGCTGTAAAACATAACAAAATGTGAAACCTTCCTTTGATACCAAATGATAAAACAATCACACACAAGAGAGGGGTGCTTTGTGTATGACTTAAAAATTTGCAAGTTTTTTTTAATTTTTATAATAGATAGATATTAATTAAAAATTAAAATAGGAGTCTGTTAGATGATAAGAGCTTGTTAAACTAAAAGGAACCTCTTGCAAAGTTAAAAACATAAAGAGCCTATTTTAAAAGTGAAGGAGCGTCTTGCAAAACGAAAAAGTAAACAATATAATGTGTAAATTTAAAAGTTAGAGGAGAGAAACAATAGCACAATCGATTTACATTGTTTCAGCTTATAACCCAAGCCCACATCCAATCCCCAAGTATCCAACTTAATTGTTTCACTATTAAATGCAAGTAGTAATTTGACGAGCCACTTCAAGCTCACAAGTAAATATTTTTCAAGGTTCTTCAACCTTCCATACTAGTAGTATTTGTCTGACCTCTATAAGCTCTCAACAGATGGCAAAGTAATTTTCTCAATATGAGCTTCAATGATCACTCTCTCAAAAGAATTTTCACTTTCTAAAACACAAGAGATTTGATAATGATATGGCTTTTGAAAGTATGGAAGCTATAATGTACATAAAAAATTTGGCTTCCTTGATTTTTCTATATATTTGTGTGTCTTGCAATTGCAGTGGTTCTTCCTTAAGTAGGCAATTTCTTTAACTAATCATTGCTTAATCTTTGATATTATCTCTACTGAAATCTTCGATATTCAAACGTTCTGTCAAGAATTCTATAGTTAATTATTTGAATTCGTAAAAGCCTTTTAGATGTCATGGAACCATTTTTGAATAGGCAAGTTCATAAAGAAGGTTCCTATAAGAAAGAAAGCAATTACCTTATGATTTTGTTTCCTTTTAAGAATTATACCATTGCCTATATAAGGAAATAAATCCAATTTGAAATTTGAAGAATTATACAGTTATCATCAAAATCATTAATCATAAACTTTGAGCTAACAAATCCCTCTTTCATTAATAGTTTTTATCCCTACTTGTGTTTTATCTCATATCAATTTAGTTGTATTTTTATGATTTTGTTTGTTTGTAAACTTGTTGTGAAAATAGATGTATTGTTTCAAAATATTTTGGTAAAGGAATATCTCTTTCTTTAGTTATCATAGTATAATATGAACTGTGAAGAAGTAAATTTTTTAGATGATAGATTTGATCCTTTCCAATTTTAGCAATTTCCTAATTATCAATATATTTCTCAAAATTTTCTATTGATATTTCTTCATTACTAACCATTCTATTATTGGTACTACAAGTTGAGGCGTCAATTCTTATAAAGGAATCAATATTTTAAGGCAAATTATATTATCTCTTGTTATAATTTATAACCTAACCAACAACTTTACTGCATACGTTAGACTTATACTAAACCACTCACCCTAAGTGAAAAGAACTAATTTTCTTAACCAATGAATTTATTACTAGATTTCTAATTCCCCATCCACCAATATCCTTTTCTCTAATACTAATTAGAGTATAACTAGTTTAGTGGAACAACCAATACCCTTAAATTTCCTTAAGTTAACAACTAACTGAATGACCAAGCTGTTAAAAATTAAACTTCATAACAACATGTTAAGCAATTGATGTAAGAGATATAACAAACTCACACACCACGACTATCATCGAAAGGTGCCCCATTTACATTCCTACAGTAAAAGCCACTAGAACTTAGGAAATGAAGGTCAAATCTAACATTTGATACCATATTGATACATGATGTCCTAGTAGAGTCATTACGTCAAGAAATGGACATTAAGAGTATGATTTTGTTGATCGCATTCACCAATATAAAGTACTCATAGACCTTAGTGTCATATTTGATGTCAATAAATATAGGGCCCTCTCCTCTAACTTGACCACTGCAACATATTCATGGTTCCAAACCTTGCCTCCAAATTTAATAACTACATTTTAACAATTAGCCACTGGGTTCATGTTACACTTTTCCAGTAACATATGTGAAATAGAAATTTCTAACTCAAATGTAATTAAAAAAAATCTTAAAGGATTACTTGTAACACTTTAACTTTAAAGCAATCTAATGGGTTAGAAAGACACCAGTCCTTATGTAAATTCTTATAAATGGGCATAACCTATATATTTAAGGAGGTTTTAAAACTCATTTGTACATAAATAAGGACGCTTAATTGCTTTAGAGCAACCAAATAGGTCATAAAAATACTAACAATGACATAGAAAAGGAGAAAAATATGAGTTACATTTGTAAAGATAAGGAAAGTAATCTTGTAATTAGGAAGGATAAGATCATACAAAAAACTTGAAGGTAATCCCTAAACTAGTTATGCTTATAATGAGTGATAAATGTTCTCAATCGTAGAATATTTAGACTTGACCTATGTATCTGAAGTTCCAATGACTTAGAATGATCAACATATGAGACTATATTTCTTTTAATTTTTTTAATCAAAGGGACATTATTGAGTAATTAATTTATATTTTAAATCATCTTGTCATTATCAACTATGTTTTAGGTTTTCATGCTAACAGCTATGAAAAATATAAGTTTTTAGTGCGACAATATATGAAATGATTAAATATCAAATAAATTCACAAACATATAAAACAAAACAATCAATGAAATGATAGGGTTAAGTTGACTACTAAAACAAGTATGAAAAAACTCTATGCAAAGAAATAACAAGAAGATAGATCACAAATTGAAATGTAAAAAAGCATATTTCCAAAACTACTGACCAATAGAATTCCAAAATAAAATGTCTAACAAAACAATAGACTAAACATCCAATGAAATTAAAAAAATAAACAATCAATGAAACAATATATTAAATGACTAAAAAAGCAATAGACTAAATGACCAATGAAGCAATAAACTAAATGACTAATGAAACAATACACTAAATGACCAACAAAATAGTAGACTAAACATAAGCAAAATAACAAACTAAATAACAAGTGAAACTAGTAAATGACTAATGAAACAAAGAATTAAAAAAATAAGTAAAATGAGAAACCAAACGACTAGTTGAAATTATAGACCAATAAATAAAGAGAAATGACAAGCAAGTTAAAAAGATAAACAACATACTAACAAAATAATACAATGACAAGTATACGAGCAATAAGACAAAAAATATTTTCTACTTTTGGAAATAAATACATTAATCAAAATGACATGAAAAGATGTAATAGTAAAGGGTCTTTTGGTTCTACTTCTAGTTTTTTGTTGTGATTTTTAGTTCTCACTTTATATTTTTCTTTTAAATAAAACAAAAAACATGTTTGGTTATTAATGTTAATGTAACTATATTTTTATCCTTGATAATAATTATATGTTAAATAAAACTTAGAGATATATTATTTTTAATTAAATAAATTTATTTTAGTATCTTATATAATATTTCATAACATATTATTAATAAAAATTATTTTATTAATAATTGATATTTATTTTAAATATATTTGAATTATCAAATCAATTTTTATTCAAAATTTATATATTTTAAAGATATTTTAGTTTTAATTATATTTATTAATAATTGTTAAATTAGTTTAATTTAAATTAATTACAAAAATTAAGTGTTAATAATAAATCAGATTATGCGAAAAACATAAACAGAAAACAAAAACTACTTTTGATAGTTTTTCATAATTTTCGAAAACTCGAATAAGCCAAACCAACAAAAACTAAAACTACAAAATCAAACAAACAGATTTTTTCTGAATTTGAAAACAAAAATAAAAATAAAAAACTCCTAAATAATTAAAATGCTAGGGTTGACAAAAGTGAAATTCATTCAAACTTTAAATGTACAAATAAATCCATATAACAAAATACAAAAACAAGCTAAAATATAAACCTAAAATAAAAATGATCATATATGTATGACATTATATTATTGGTCTTAATGTAGCCTCATCTTCTTCATCGTTATTGAAATCACCTAGGCATGGCGATAGGCTAGGCCTAACTTAATTTTTGTATAGCCCAAGCTCATCATGTGATGCATGTTATAAGCGTTCCAATAGTATATCCAAAGTTAGATCATCTTGATCAATAAGTTCTTCAACTCATCGATCAAATCCTTCTGGGTAAAGCTCTCGCACATACTCTTAATCATATCCTTACAAGTTTAGAACTAGTTGATTAACAAATGTGCAAGATTGACATAGTCATAAGCCTTTTCTTACTCGTAAAAAATACACAACAAATATCCATCTTGAATTACTTCATTATGTATGAACTCTTTTTTTTTTAATAAGAGCTTGTCCAACCCATCATTTTTCTTTTAACTTGAGCATTTGAGTAGCTATGTGATTCTTCAAACTTAGGCTTATTACTTCTCAGTTCATTCAGCTACTTAGACATATTTTTAGTTTTTAAGTCTAAGTTAGGCTTCACGCTTATTAGAAAAAACCATAGTATTGGAGCCTTAAACAATAAACTAACATTGGACCTAAGCAGACCAATTTTTATACAAAAAGAAATTACACCTATAATTAAGCCATGTGATGCTCTCTGATCCTTCAAATTGTATCACACTTAATATGATTGAGATTTCTTTAATCATTAGAAACATAATAACATTGTATATCTAGGACCTGATGCAATTTCCTTAAACCTTAAATCACCCACCTAAACAAACCATTAAGAATAAAAATGTCATCAACAATGCATAGTCCTTTTCCCTTCAATTTATGGGTGAAGACAATAGATTAGATGAAATTTGTTAAGTTAAACTCTATTAGGATCACAGTGTTCCTTGAAGCAACTTAAGTTTCTATTATATACGTAATATCTCCTGTTTGAAAGTGCCTTTTGAGGAATTGCCTCAATTATGTCTTTCAGATCTATCATGAAACTTATCACACTTTTTCTTTTTAAATTCAGAGGATTTATATTTGGAGATGAGTTTTTCAACCATATATGAAATATGATTGAGATCCATGTTTATAATGAAAGAAAACATACGTTTGAATTGTTTAAAGAATGAATAAACATCAACGACCTACGAGTCTATATATCGGGGACTCTATTTAATATCCAATAATATTTTCATGCTTATTACATCTCCCTAAGAAGGTAAGGACATACATCACTCTATAAAAACCTTATCTTAACTAAAAAAATAGTTACTAAAGTTCCTTCATTTATTAAAGGAAAAGTTAGAATTACTCTACACATACTTGAACTCCCAATTATTATTACCCTTAAAAGATATAAAACTTTTTCTTCCAATCATGATTTCTCTTTGATGGTTTATGCTGAACCAAGGGGTGTTTCGATTGATATTTTGATGATAGTAAAACATAGTTGCTATAAATGAGTTTATTATTGTGATTGAAACAATATAAGAATATAACGAAGTCATAAAATCAAGAAGATAGCTTATCATGTTAAAGTTTACAACCATCAAAATGAAGTTCAAAACATTAACAAAAGAAGATCAAGGCTTATCAAGGTCATTTTCTAGTCTGTAATGTTAAATGTGGTCTTATTTAATCACTTAAATGTTCTAAAAGGTTCACCATGCATAAACATTTCATTTCACTTCATTGCGTAGGAAACATTTTGGGAAGTTTTCTAAATCATAATTGAATTAAATAAATTAGTTTTGAGCATTTTAAGTTGCTAAAATCATGTCCTTTTGGATGATTGGCTAACCTATATTAGCTAGTGGTCGACCAATATAAGTTATAATTGTTAAATTTGATGTACCATGAATTTGTTGTATTGAATTAAGGGAGCTTCAAATTGATGTTTTGATAATAATAAAACCTAATTACTACTAATGTGTTTATTATTTTGATGAAAAGAAATATTAAGAAAAATGAAGCCATAAACTTAAGAAGGCAGTGTATGAAGCTGAACAAGGGAAGTTGAGGTTTACAACTAACGAAATAAGGATCAAAACAAGAAAAAAGAAAATCAAGGATCATTAAGATATTTTACATTTTATATTATTTTTGTAATCTAAATTTTCTAATTTTATTATCCAAACACTACAAGAAAATTAGTAATTAGTGATGGAAAATTACCGATGGAAACAAAACTGTAGCAAATTATCGACTAAAAATTATGTTCCACTGGTAACATTGTCAGGAAAATTTTTATTTTGCAATGGAAAAAATATCCGTCGGTAAATATGGAAGGAAATTATCTTGAAATTTTTTCTATGGAATATAGCAATAGAAGAAAATTCCTATTGGTAAAGAAGGAAGAAATGCTTAGCAGAATAAATAAGTTTTGGGTTTACTGAAGAAATACATTTCTGTAAGTAAATTTTAGAGGTAAATGTCATCATTTGCTTCAGCTTCAACGTTTTTAATAAAAGAAAAACTACGTCATTTGGTTTAACACCAAACTATGTCGTTTTCATTTAACCTAATACTACCACAACCCCCTTCCCCCTGCTTCCGCAGCTAATTTGTTTTTCTCTCTTTTGTCATCATCATCCTTTCAATCCCATTGTGCGTCCTCAACGTGCCATAATCTTTGGCATCCCAACATCCTCGTCTCTGTTGCTACTAAATCCCCCTCCTCTGTCTCTCGTGACACCGTGCATCCTCACCTTCCTCATCGCATCTTCTTCAATTCTAAATTGATTCATTAAATTGAAAGTTAGTTTTCTATTTCGTATGATTTTGGTTTTAGTAAAGCCATCCAATTCATTTAAAAAACATTAAGACAGCAATGACATCAGTTAAATGGGTTTTAGAAACGTTTATCTTAATTAATAATATCTGTTAAGCAAATTAGGGCCTTTGTTATGAGATTCCAAGGTATAGACAAATATGTAAATTTTATTTATTTGCATGCAGACAACATCCAAAGTAGTAACAAAGATGGAGTTACACCTACTATGGTCTAATTCTTAAAACGATAGAAATCTTAAGAGAAGAGCCAACTCATTCCTTGTTTTTTTTGGGTCATAATAAAACTCATTGCATTGATCTACACTATTAAACTTTTCTCATTAATATAGAAAATGACTTAACTACAAAGTTCCTAAACTTAAGTGGGTTAGATTGCAATTAGGAAGGAGATGAGGAGCAAAAGTAAAAGAAAATGAAAAAATTAACACACTTGAATTGATAAAATGGAGACGAGTGTGAAAAATTCCTTCTTTTTCTATTGCTCTTGTCTATTTATGAGATGTTGAGCAAACATTTATACTTAATATTATTTCTGCAAAATATGCCTTAATACTTGGTCTGGTTACAAGCAATTGATGAAACTTATGTTAAGATGTGTCAAAAAAGACATTTGATGAGAAGTAGCTCACAGGTAGGAATATTTGTTTCCATAAGAACTCACCTTTTGGATGAATCTATGAATTGTGTGGTGCTCTATTACTCCTTGTTGCTTTTATTGATTAGGATCTCTTTTTCTTCCTTGTATTTAATTTGTGATAATGTATCAGTTACCAAGAACATAAAATAAAGTATCCAAACTAACTCCTTTTTCTTAAAAGTTAAAAATTCATTCATTATAAAAGAGAAGCTACAAAATAAGGAGAGGATCTCTCCATCATGAGAGAAACCCTCTTAAAACACTAGTTTTAGACAAACACAAAAACGATAACATATCTAATCCAATATTTAACAACACTTTGTAGACAATTAGGGTAAAACTAACTTGCCCTTTCTCAAATCTTCACATCATTTCTCGATTAGGGAGGGTGACGTTGGCTTTGGAGGCTAGGAGATCGATGGTTTTGGAGCTACTCACACTCAAATCTTCGTACAAGAAGCTCAACACAGGTATCAAACTCTATAATCATTTAGGGCATAGATAATTTGAGTTCATTTCATCGGGATTTGATTTTTCTTAAAGGAATTTGGAGGCTAGCTAAAGAGGAGATCTCATCCACAAAAAAGGTATCCAATTTAAAGATTTTCAAAGCTCGCTTTCTTTTTTCTTGGAACCTCCATTAATTAAAAATTAATCTATTGATGACAGGGATTTGGATGGATAGCATGGATCTTCAAGCAATGTTCAACCCAGAAAGGAGAAGATCTTAGTAATTCCAGGTGAGTCCAGATTTGAGCAACCCTCATTTGTTCCCTAGAGACTATGAAAGAATAATCTTCTTGTTTAAAGCATGAGAACTATTGTGAAGAAATATTTTTGGATTTCATTTCTGCATGTGTAAACTGAGTAACAAGAACTTAGGAGAGATCAGATAGGGCTAGAGTTATATTCTCCATACAAAGGCCATTCTACTGCTACAATGTAGGTTTAAAGTAGTAATGGTAACTTTGGATATATTGATATTGTGTATGTAAATTAACAATAGAACTTAAAAATTTAAGTGTAAGTCCTCCTAGTTCTTTCTCCTTACAAAATTATTTTAGCAACAAGACTTCAATGAATTACAGAGAGTTTGTAGATGAAGCAATCATTGCTTTTGAAATGTTATATCACTTGTCTTTCTAGAATTTGATGTGAAACGTACCATGAAATGGAACCATTTAGAAAGTTGTGATTTTTAGGGATGGGAAATTCTCAAACGAAAATTGAACTTGAAAAGATTAAATTTTTTTTCATTATGTATGCTCCCAAATCTGTTCTTATATGTTTTGTTTTAAAGCCTAACCATTTTCAAACATTCCTACCATGTTCTATGTTGTTTTCAACCCAACTCTGACAATTTTATATTGACATACTATCTGGAAGTAAAATAGTTATGAGCAAATGAACTTTACTGATGTTAACAATTTAGGGTCTTTTTATATGAGTTTGAAATTAGAATTTGTTATATTTCTAGAATATTCAACAAAATATGAATTTTAGGTTAAAATATGCCACCAAAGAGAAAACAGGATATGATGTGACTAAGGTTCAGACCACGATTTGGAGCTAGTTACTTTCTAGTTGAAGCATCACATTCTGTAGCTGCAACAGAATCAGGTGTTGTACCTCCAACTACTACACATAGAAATGAGGCATCACCTTTCGTACCTACTACTACACCATGCAACAGCTTTACACCATCCACCACCCCTATATCAATATGTCTTCCATGTGAGTATGCTCCGCCGATACAGATCAGATCCTACACATGTGATACCGGCTCAGGA
>JAOQMP010000208.1:31420425-31438473 GCA_027563575.1 Erythroxylum pedicellare | reverse complement strand
TAAATTAAAAAAAAACCTCTTATTATAACAATAGAGTGAGTCTATTATAAACTTGAAGGATGCTCTTGAAAGTACAAACTTATACTGCAAAAATTTAAAAGTAAGGAAGAGACAGCAAATGGCACAGTAAATTTATACTAGTTTAGCTTATAACGAAGCCTATGTCCAGTCCCCAAGTATCTAACTTGAGTATTTCACTATAAAAGCCAAGTAGTAATTTGACTAGCCTCTTCAAGTTCACAAGTATATATTTTTCAAAGTTCTTCAACCTTCCACGGTAGTAGTATTTTGCTAGAGTCTACAAGAAATGTATGAAGGATTTAATAGTCTTTCTTAATAAAGTGATATCACCTTCTAAGGAACAAAGAGTTTGATATAATCTTCAAGAAATAATGAAGCTTTAAGATATTTTGCAAGTCTTGTGTCTGTGTCTTGTGTATGTTTTGCAAATGCAATGCCTCTTTCTTAAGTAGACAATTTTCAGCCGTTGCTTAATCTTCGATATTATCTCTGCTGAAATCTTCAATATTCAGATGTTCTGTCAAGGCTTTCGGAGCTGAGTATTTGAATTAGTAAGATTTTTTTTAATGTCATGAAACAATTTCCAAAAGGATAAGTTTATAAAGAAGGTTCCTACAAGAAGGAAGTAATTATTTTATAATTTTATTTCCTTTTAAGAATTATATCGTTGCTTATATAAAGAAATAAATCTAATTTAAATTTTGAAATATTATATTGTTATCATCAAAATTGGTAAACATAAACCTTGAGCTAACATGCATTTATAACAAGTGTTTTCAATTTCAAATGTTATCTTTATATATTTTAAAAGTTATTATAATAAATTTTCATACGCATGCACTATATATATATATATATATATAGTAAATATGAAATATATAAAATTTAGAAAATATTTATTAATTATATTTAAATTGTGTTAAACTAATATATTCAATTATGTAATTTATAATCACTTTATATAAATCTAATTACATAAAAATTATTTAACACATTCTTATTTATATCTTTCCTATTTATTAAATAAAAATGTGGACAATTTTATCCTATTCATTTTTACGTACAAGTAATTATTAATTTATATAGGGAAAATTTTAAAATTTTCTAATTTAGTCGTATTTTTAAATTACAATTTTGACCTATATAGGACCGACATTTTAGTTGTCGGCGGGTAACAACCATAGGAACTTACACCGAAATTTGGTAATGGTACTTTTTGTTGGGCACCAACCATTACGGTACGATATTACAGTCACTGCTCAAAATAACAAAATTCTGTAAAACCAAAGCACATGTGCAGCACTTGTCTTTGAGATCATCCATGTCAATTTTGAATTGCTACTTCGAATGCGCGTCTGTACGAGTTTCTTATGCGATGAAATTCCGCCACGTCAAAGTGTCGTCGAAACTCGGTCTGGCCTGTCTTTAACGCGGTCGAAAGGAAAGTTCTTTAAAATACAGAGACTTTCGACTATTTGGAATTCCTCAATATATTTATTATATTAAAAAAATAATTTAATAATATTAAAATAAAAGGATATATTTTTATTTAATTTAGCTCATTTATAAAAATCTAACCGATTAATTTATAAAAACAGGAGTTCAGGAGAAACAGCTCAATTACACAGTTAATCGAACACTAAATCATATAAAAGTTGCACGTGCTTGCTCTTGCCAAACTATATCCGAGTACTCATATCAGGAATTACATGCCACATGACTATACAAAATAAGAGGTGACGTGTAACGATCGAGTTGATAAAAGTATACATTTACGTACAAATAATAGAGAACAAACGGGGTGGTTAGATGAAGATGCAGTCCCAATATGGTACCAGAAGACCAGGGAATTATCAAGAGATACCGTTACAAGTTCCCAGTAATACTCGCACCTTTGCTCTGTTTCACTCCTCATGATCTCTATCTTCTTGCTTTTTGTTCCACATTTTCCCGGAAACAATCCGTCTGTACAAATTACTCCTGACAAAATAATATGGTAAAACAGGAAGCTTCCCTTTTCTTTTTCACGTCCATGCCGACCATGTTAATCTATTTTGCCTTCTTTCTTTAGTTTTTCTCAGCGTGTCCAAAGCAATTGAGCTTGAAACTTCTCTCTGTGTGCTTGACGTGACTTCTTCTAATAGTTTAATACGTTTCCGGATTCCAGGGGTTTATTTAAACGTTCTGGGATTTTGTTTGCTGAAGGGCGAAGGTATAGTGAGTTCAAAATGGAGAATCTTTTGAGTGAGTTTGATGTGAAGGCGAAGCACTCGTCGGAGGAGACGTTGAAGAAATGGAGAAAGGTTTGTGGGTTGGTGAAGAATCCGAAGCGAAGGTTTCGCTTCACTGCCAATCTCTCCAAGAGAGAGGAGGCCCATGCCACGCGACGCAGCAATCAGGTTAGCCGCTTTTCATAACCAACTTTTTGTTTCTTAAACTTCTGATAGATTGTGTTATTTCCTTTTCTAATGAAAGGCATTCATCTGCAGATGTAATTGTTTCAAACCTAGTCTGTCAGCTTTCTGTTTTCAGTTACACGTATCACTTGCGTTCTTTCTAGCAAGTGAACATCTCTACTATGCTTTGTTTTGCATATGTGGTGAAGCTGTAAGCTCTTCAAACGATCAATTTGTGTTATTAGTAATGTAAATGGATGGTTTTGGGAAATAGAGCAGCTAGTTTCTCGTATACTTGTGCCATTTTTCGGAGGGGACCAACATAAGACACGGGACTAAATGATACTTTTTGAGCTTATGCTTTAAAGTGTCGCTATTGAAAGTATTCTCCACATTTTATCATCTTTGAAGTTCCCGAAGAATAGAAACCTCTCTCTCTGTATTTGATGGGCCTAAAACATAAACTAGCTAATCAGATGCTACTTGGAATGACTCTCATTACTTCCCCTGACAAACTGCAACTTCAACATTTTTCTCTCTGTATTGGTTTCTCTTGTTTTCCAATTGCACACTTTTGGTTCCTGCCCGGTAACCTTTCAACTTGTATTATGAAGTTCACCACTTTAAGGCCGTATGCTAAAGCAGAACGCTTAGCTTTTTATGTATTTCACTTTTCAGGAAAAATTGAGGATTGCTGTCCTTGTTTCCAAAGCTGCATTTCAATTCCTCCAAGGTGAGTTTCCTCAAAATTTAGAAACTTAGAAGCTTCTTGAAATTTTATATACTGAATACTTGCACTTGTTGGATTGTATGCAGGAGCGTCCCCAAGTGACTATGTTATACCTGAAGAAGTCAAAGCTGCAGGATTTGACATTTGTGCTGAAGAGTTGGGATCTATTGTTGAAGGTCATGACAATAAGAAGTTAAAGTTTCATGGTGGCGTCTCTGGTATTGCAAAAAAGCTCTCCACATCAACCACTGATGGGCTTACTGCAGATGCTGCTCAACTCAATTGCAGACAAGAGCTTTTTGGAATCAATAAGTTCGCGGAAAGTGAAGCTCGAAGTTTCTGGGTATTTGTATGGGAAGCTCTTCATGATATGACTCTTATGATACTTGGAGTGTGTGCTTTTGTGTCTTTAATAGTTGGCATTGCAACTGAGGGATGGCCAAAGGGAGCCCATGATGGTCTTGGAATTGTTGCAAGCATCATGTTGGTTGTGTTTGTCACAGCAACTAGTGATTACCGTCAATCCCTGCAATTCAGGGATTTGGATAAAGAGAAAAAGAAGATCGTCATTCAGGTCACAAGAAGCGGGTTTAGGCAGAAATTGTCGATATATGATCTACTTCCTGGAGATATTGTACATCTAGGCATTGGAGATCAAGTGCCTGCTGATGGTCTTTTTGTTTCAGGATTTTCTGTGTCAATCGATGAGTCAAGTTTAACTGGGGAAAGTGAGCCTGTAATGGTGAATTCTGAAAATCCTTATATGCTTTCTGGAACTAAGGTTCAGGATGGATCGTGCAAGATGTTGATTACTACTGTAGGAATGAGAACTCAATGGGGTAAACTGATGGCGACTCTCAGTGAAGGAGGAGATGATGAAACGCCCTTGCAGGTGAAATTAAACGGAGTGGCAACCATTATCGGGAAGATAGGTCTTTTCTTTGCAGTAGTAACTTTTGCTGTTCTAGTGCAAGGATTAGCTGGCCGAAAATGGCGACAAGGGACTCACTTGGATTGGTCTGCAGATGATGCATTGGAAATGTTGGAATACTTTGCAGTGGCAGTTACAATTGTGGTGGTTGCCGTTCCAGAAGGGTTGCCATTGGCTGTGACATTGAGCTTGGCCTTTGCTATGAAGAAGATGATGAATGATAAGGCTCTTGTGCGTCATCTAGCAGCTTGTGAGACAATGGGATCAGCCACAACTATCTGCAGCGATAAAACTGGCACACTTACTACTAATCATATGACTGTACTGAAAGCATGTATTTCCATGAGTGTCAAGGAAGTTGGACAACCATGTGATGCCTCTAGTTTATTATCTGGAATCCCTGATTCTGCAATAAAACTTCTGAAACAATCCATATTCAATAATACTGGAGGTGAAGTCGTCATTAACAAGGATGGAAAACTGGAAATATTAGGAACACCTACTGAGACTGCTATACTGGAGTTTGGCTTGTCTCTGGGAGGAGACTTCCAGGTAGAACGACAAGCAGTTGAAGTTATCAAAGTTGAGCCTTTCAACTCAACAAAGAAGCGGATGGCAGTAGTGTTAAAGGATCCTGAAGGACACATTCGAGCCCATTGTAAAGGTGCTTCAGAAATTGTTTTGGCTTCCTGTGAGAAAGTACTCAATCCAAATGGAGAAATTGTTCCTCTAGACGAAGCATCACTCAACCATCTTAAGGCTACAATCGAGCAGTTCGCTAATGAGGCTCTTAGGACTTTGTGTCTTGCATATATGGAAATGGAAGGTGAATTTTCACCTGACAGTCCCATTCCAGTTTCTGGGTACACATGTATAGGAATAGTGGGCATTAAAGATCCTGTTCGTCCCGGTGTCAAGGAATCTGTTGCAGTTTGTCGTGCAGCTGGTATCACTGTACGAATGGTTACAGGAGACAATATTAACACTGCCAAGGCTATAGCCAGGGAATGCGGGATTCTTACTTATGATGGTATAGCCATTGAAGGTCCAGTCTTTCGAGAAAAGAGTCTGGAAGAACTAATGACAATAGTTCCTAAACTTCAGGTAGTTCCAAGCTTTCATGTTCAGAAATAACCTTCACACGACTGAGTATCTATATAATAATGAGCATTTGCTTGTTAGGACCCATAACTCTGAATCCATTTGCAGGTGATGGCTCGATCTTCACCTCTTGACAAGCACAAACTAGTGACACATTTGCGAACTACGTTTGGTGACGTTGTGGCAGTGACTGGTGATGGAACCAACGACGCCCCGGCACTTCATGAAGCAGATATTGGTCTAGCAATGGGCATTGCTGGAACTGAGGTTGGTATTCCGATGATATAGAATAATATGGTCGAAAGTTTTATTACTCATATTAAGACTACTGATTGATTCCTGAACTTTAGGTGGCTAAAGAGAGTGCTGATGTCATTATTCTGGATGATAATTTCTCTACTATTGTGACGGTGGCTAAATGGGGACGATCAGTCTACATTAACATTCAAAAATTTGTACAGTTCCAGCTCACAGTCAATGTGGTTGCACTAATTGTCAACTTCTCTTCAGCTTGTTTAACAGGTCAGGATTCCACGAACTGTATGTATTTTTCTGTATACAAGCAAGTTTTTATGTGTATTGACAGTTCTCTACCAATCATACTTCCAGGGAGTGCTCCACTCACAGCAGTTCAGCTTCTGTGGGTGAATATGATAATGGATACTCTAGGAGCCCTTGCACTTGCAACTGAGCCTCCAAACAATGAACTTATGAAGCGTTCACCAGTTGGTCGTAAAGGGAACTTTATCAGCAATGTGATGTGGAGGAATATCTTAGGTCAATCTTTGTACCAGTTTATAGTGATATGGTATCTTCAGGCCAAAGGAAAAGCTATGTTTAACCTACACGGCCCGGACTCTGACCTAGTCCTGAATACGCTTATATTCAACTCATTCGTCTTCTGCCAGGTGAACTTTTCTTGGCAACTCTTCCCTGCCATCCCAAGCTTGATAGGAAGTTCTGAGTTAACCTTCCTTTCTTTCTGCAGGTTTTCAATGAGATAAGCTCTCGCGAGATGGAACAAATAAATGTTTTCAAAGGCATACTCGATAACAATGTTTTCATTGCTGTCCTTAGCTGCACAGTTGCTTTCCAAATCATGATCGTCGAATTCCTCGGTACATTTGCAAATACAACGCCTCTCAGTATGTCGCAGTGGTTCGTTAGCATATTCATCGGATTTTTAGGCATGCCGATTTCTGCTGCATTGAAGATGATAAGTGTGTGAACTTCATCTCAGAGATGCCATTTTTATTAGTTGCAATGGAAACTTTAGAAGCTACTTTCATTTTTTTTCTCAGGGAAGTATTGTTGGATATTGATGCCAACAAAAGTCTGCTTCTAAAACCAAATGTTTGTGGTATCGAGAGATTTTTTCTTTTGCATTGTTGCACCTTCTTGGCTGTCTAAAAAACTATTTCTATACATCTTTTAGATTGCCGAGAATCTGTAAGAAAATTGTGATTCAGTAGATAATTGGTTTCTGACGATTGCTACTTCTTTGCTCATTGATTTTAGTTCCAGGACTTGTAAAAAGAGTGCTGCTAATATGCAGCAACTTTGTGATTCGAAATGCCCCTCAAAATCAGAAACAGTGTAATTGAATTTAATTCATTAAAACATTTATTGCTTCTACCAATCATGACAATGTAAAACGTTCTGTTCCATCAAGATTTAGCTTTTTTTAGGGAAAATTTCAAACACTGGCCTTTATCGTGCTTACAAGATCAGACGTCTGGATAATTCAGGCACTGAACTCGCGAAAGCTTAGAAACGCACTTCAGTTCAGAAATTTATGTGGAATTGAAGTTAAAGTTTTGAAACTCTTTCGAGAAACATAAAAGTAACTCATCCAGTAAGATACAGAAAGTCAGCATGGTGGAAGCAAGTATCCACATTACATAAAACCCATAAAGGTGGCTAAAACACCTATTCTGTAACACATAAAGAGAAGTTCACTTAATCAACTTCCAGGATAAGCATATTCTTTTCCCTGGAAATTTTCATTTTCCACAGTGAGGATTAACATTAAATAGCAACAGGAAAAGGAAAACGGAGGGAAAAGAAACACAGACATCAAATACTGGTAAAATGGTAGGAAAGGCTGAAAGATGGAGGCATGAAAATTTTGCTTGGCCAGACCTCAGCTTCTCCGAAGAGAAGATATATGAGTCGATTCTCCCCTTACGCGCCTTTTGTTGCGCCAGTAGATGCTTAGTACCTAGAATTTTCTCAGATGTTACCATGAAACATTTATGGACAAACTTGGCGGAGTGAGGTTCCCCGAGAAAATGTTCACAATTGCTGTTTGTGGTCTAGAAATCATGCAGTCCAGTGAAAACATTTATGTCCTTTTCGAAAAGGTTGGACCTATCAAGCATTTTTGGATAATATAGAAGCCTTGTAGTTGTTCCTGATGATCTTTTCAGCTGAAAAATTGGACCTTTTATGGGTTCTTTTCGGACCAGTTCGATTGTAAATTCGTACTGAACATTCCTGCAACATTTGTATCCATCTCTTTTCCAAAACAGAGATAAAATATATAATAATCAGGCACATAGGCGTAACAATATTGTATCACCACCACCATATAGCACCGGTGGTAGCCATTAGAAAAGCAAGTTTTCTTGTCTTTACCTTTTGTGTTTTCTATTTAAAACTGAGCAATGTCTGATGTCATGAAGTGTGATGTAATGGTTGCCCAAAGAAAGTTTAACTTTTTCTTTTTGAAAGTTTGCTGGCATTAGGTCATTGTTCCTGCTTGCAGCTTCCTTGAAACATCACGGTCAAGGAATTAGCTTCCTCATTATTTCCTTGTTGGCTATTGGGTTCTACTAGATTTTGTTCTTCTCTTTCCAAGCTCCAAGATAGCTAGTAACGCGGGTTTGAGGAGCCCTCTTCTCTGTTGTGTGTCTCTGTAGAGAGAGTGCCATAGCTGGAACTGAGAAGAGGACATGGAGTCGTACCTGAACGAGAACTTCGGGGTGAAGCCCAAGCACTCATCAGAAGAGGCTTTGCAGAAATGGAGGAAGCTATGCGGGTTTGTGAAGAACCCAAAGCGTAGGTTCCGTTTCACTGCAAACATCTCAAAACGTCAGGAGGCTGCAGTAGTTCGCCGTATGCAGCAGGTTTTGATCTTTGTCTCTACCTTTGTGTTGTCAGCTTTCCTTACTCTGATATCGAGTAGTTTGGTCTTCACTTAGTTTTATTTCTTCTATTTGACACATTTCTTAACCGGGAAATCCTTGAAAGGTACAAGTTCTATCCTGTTACTGCAAACTTTCGGTTCTTTTCTTACTAAAGTTGCTGTCACTCGTTTCAATAATAACTCAAACTTCATGTGTGCTTTGTACTTCAGGAAAAGTTGAGGATCGCCGTACTAGTTTCCAAGGCTGCACTCCAGTTTATCCAGGGGATCGGTAATTAAACTCGTCATTTGCATAAAAAATGGAACTTTTTTTGAGAAATTTTCTTTTTCTGACCATGTTTGGTAAACAGCCGAGCACGAATACATTGTTCCAGAGGAAGTAGCAACTGCTGGTTTTGAGATTTGTGCTTCAGAATTAGAATCAATTGTTGGATCCCGAAACGTGAAAAAGCTTAAAATTCATGGCGGAGTAGAAGGGATAGCGAAAAAGCTGCGTTCATCCACTGAAGATGGGCTCACAAATAGTCTAGAAAACAGAGAAACAATTTATGGAAGCAACAAAATTCCGGATGGGGAAACTTCAAGTTTCTGGAGATTTGCTTGGGAAGCCCTCCAGGACCTGACTTTGATCATTGATGCAATTTGTGCTTTTATCTCGCTGGTCGTTGGAATAGCAACAGATGGATGGGATAACAGAGCACATGATGCTTTGGTAATTGTTGCTAGCATCTCTTTGGTTGTCTTTGTTACCGCAACAAATGATTATTGGCAGTCTGTGAAATTTAGGAACTGGGAGATTGAGAAAAAGAAAACCCTGGCTCGGGTTACTAGAGATGGATTTAGGCAAAAATTGCTGTCATATGAATTACTGCCTGGTGATGTCGTCCATCTTACAACTGGAGACCAAGTCCCTGCAGATGGTGTCTTTGTTTCTGGATTTCCTGTCTCCGTTGATGAATCGAGAGTAACTGACGATAGTGAGCCAATCAAGGTGGATACTGAAAATCCTTTTCTACTTTCTGGTTCTAAAGTCCTTGATGGATCATGCAAGATGATGGTTACAACTGTTGGGATGAGAACTAGTTGGGGTAAATTCGTGGCAGCTGATGACAAAGGGGGGTATGATGAGACGCCATTTCAGGTGAAACTGAACGGATTAGTGGAGTTTATAGGGAAGATAGGCAAGTATTTAGCCTTGGTGACCTTTTCAGTATTGATGAAGGGATTATTGACCCATAAACTGCAAGAGGAAACGATATGGAGGTGGTCAGGTTATGATGCATTGGAGATGTTTAAGTACTTCACTATTTCTTTTACAATCTTTGGCATTACAGTTCCAGAAGGACTACCATTGGCTCTGACATTAAATCTTGCTTTTTCCACGAATAATATGGTAAAAGATAATGCACTTTTCAGGCATATGGCAGCTTGTGAAACCTTGGGAACAGCAACCAATATTTGTACTGATAAGACAGGGATCATAACTAGTAACCAGATGAGTGTTCTGAAATTATGCTTTTGCATGAATGTCAAGGATGTGAGCAGACACAATAATGCTTCAAGCCTTTTCTCTGAGATCCCAGACACTGCTCTAAGACTTCTAGTAGAATCAATATTTGTAAATAAAGACAGTGAAGTTGTCAATAAAGATGGCAAACCCGAGATTTGGGGAACACCAACTGAGACTGCATTGTTGGAGTTTGGATTGTCTCTTGGTGGAAATTTCCAGGAACAGGGAGGAAAACTGAAACTTGTTAAAGTCGAACATTTCGAATCCGCAAAGAAGAAGATGCAAGTTGTGGCAGAGTTGCCTGATGGAGGTTTTCGAGCGTACTGTAAAGGTGCGCCTGAGATAGTTTTAGCTCTCTGTGACAAGGTGATCAATTCCAACGGTAATGTTGTTCCCCTTGATGAAGCATTCATTGCCTATCTGAAATCTGCAATCAATCAGTTTGCTGGTGAGGGTCTTCGGACTCTATGTCTTGCCTATACTGAACTGGAAGATAGATTCTGCACAAGCGATTCCATTCCATCTTCTGGATATACTTGCATTGCAATTTTGGGCATTAAAGATTCAATTCGTCCTGGGATCAAGGATTCCGTCGCTGCTTGTCATGCTGCTGGTATTGCCGTAAGAATGGTTACAGGTGACAGTATTGATACTGCTAAGGCAATTGCTAAGGAATGTGGAATTCTTACTGAGGATGGTATAGCCATTGAAGGTGCTGATTTCCGTGAGAAGAATTTGGAAGAATTACTTGAACTTATCCCCAAAATTCAGGTGCTTACCTCATTCCTTTTAGCATATTCTTGCATTTTCCCAACAAGTGTAGAGTGCATAATATTTTTCTCAAAATCATCTCCTTTTTTGTCAATCTTTTTCTTACAGGTGATAGCTCGATCTTCTCCTCTAGATAAGCATTCACTGGTGAAACATTTACAAACTACTTTCAACGAAGTTGTTGCAGTAACTGGTGTTGGAGCCGATGATGCCCCGTCACTAAATGAAGCAGACATAGGTCTAGCAACAGGGATTCATGGAACTGATGTTAGTATTATTTTATAAATCTTCGTGCTTTTCCTGGTTATGAATTGATGGTCAAAACTGTACAGGATCTATGTCGTTCATTTATGTTTATAGCCGTGTTCTTCAAAGCAATTTTAGCTTCATGATTGAGAAATAAAACTTCTGAAACTCAAAATTTTTCTTTTTCCCAAACTTCAGGTGGCCAAGGCGAGTGCTGATGTGATAATTCTGGATGATAATTTCTCCACAATTGTCAAGGGGGCCAAATGGGGACGTTTGATTGTCATGAATATTAAAAAGTTTATACAGTTCCAGTTGACTGTTAATGTGGTTGCATTAATTCTCAACATTTCTTCAGCTTGGTTGACAGGTCAGAAGTTCAATTCTATCTGATAAATTATTTAAAGCTGTGTCTCAGCTACCCTACAGCATCAAGCTTGTAATTTTGCTTGAAATCAATCCTCAGGAAGTGTTCCGTTCTCGGATGTTGAGCTTTTATGGGTTAGCCTGATCACAGACACATTGGGAGCATTTGCCCTGGCAGCTGAGCCTCCAGATGATAATCTTATGATGAATCCACCTGATGGAAGAAAAGGAAGTGTTATCAGCAGTGTCATGTATAGGAACATCTTTGGGCAATTCCTATATCAGTTCACAATAATATGGTTTCTTCAGGCAAAAGGAAAAGAAATACTACATATTGATGATCTAGATTCCAATCTAATCCTTGACACATTCATATTCAACACGTTCATCTTTTGTCAGGTATGTGTACTGAAAATACCCGACAACTGTTATGGAAAATGTCCAATGCTGTAACAGCTCAAGGTTAATGACAGTGGGCTTGATTTTATTTGCAGGTCTCCAATCTGATAAGCTCCCGCAAACTGAATGAAAAGAATGCTTTTAGAGGCATACTCTGTAACTATGTTTTTATAGCTGTTCTAGGACTCATTGTTCTTTTCCAAATCACGATCATTGAGTTCCTGGAGACTTTAGCCAATACATCACCTCTCACTATGTGGCAGTGGTTCCTTAGCATATTCATTGGACTCGTGGGGATTCTTGTTGCTGCAGGTGTGAAGATGATTCCTGTTTGAGTTACACCTTCAACATGGCAATTATTCCTGTTTCTGAAGTCTAGGTGATGCCTTCTTTAATGGGTACTTCTAACTATAATGGCCAGAGAGGACATTCTGCTTTGGTTGCCGAGAAGCAGATGAGGATTTAACCAGTCTTGAATTTGTGTTTCCTTCTTTTGTTTTTGTTTGATATGTAGTTTTGGCCCCGTTATGTTGAGGAATGATACGGATTAGAACTGTGAGGTGCGATAGAATGACAGATGAATGGAATGACTACATGATACTCTGGTTCTTGTCTTCTTCTTCGCCATACCCTATGGCTTCCATTTGTTCTCAAACCGTCCTACAGGTGTTTCTGTATCTGTTCTCTTCAAGAGGGTATAAATCCAATCTTTTAAAAATCGAACTGGAGGTTAAGAAAAAGGTTTAAAAATTAAGTATGAAAATTTTATACATTATATCATAAAAAAGTTGCACGTGTTTACTCTTTGTCAATTCTATCCGAGTATTCATATCAGGAATTACATGCCACATGACAATAAAAAGTAAGAGGTGACATGTGATGATCAAGATGAGAAAGTATACATGTACTTACAGATAATAGGGAGGCTAGATGAAGATGCAGTCCAATATGGTCCCAGAAGACCAGGGAATTATGAAGAGGTACCGTTACAAGTTCCTAGTAATAGTCGCGCCTTTACTATGTTTCACTCCTCGTGATCTATATCTTCTTGCTCTTATAATACGTAGTATAAACTTTATTACGTATTTCGGATCTACATGAAAGAATAAAAAACGAAACTAATGTGGAATACTTAAATTTCGGTTTCATCTCTGATTTCGATATCGATTCCGAACTCTAAACGTTTCCGAATCTTCCGGAACCTTTAGTGGAAAGTGCTCCACGACACGTGATCTAGGCCTTTCTACAGTTTCCTCAAAACACGAACTCTCTTAACGGGTTAGAGAACTGTATGCTCGTGAATGATATGAGTAACTGCAGGAGACCTTAACCTTTATATAGCTTTCATATCGAACTTTCTCATCACAAGGCCGATATAGACCCGGTCCACACTAATTGGGACTCATTTTTCACCCAAACTTTTAACCCATTAATCTAGATCATTTATTAGATCACTTTATTATCTTTATCTGGATCAAATTGTGTAACTTAACCGATAATTTATTTAAAAAACCAAAACTGCAATTAATATTGTCCAACCCTACGAGACAAAGACAAAATTGTCTCTAAAGACAAATAAGTCTAACAATCTCTCTTTTGGACAAGTATTAATTGCAGTTGACTCTAGTTTAAAAATAGTTTAAAAACTCGATTAAGCCACGCTACTGTATTAGTCGACTAAGTTTTAAAAACAAAACATTTGATCCAAAGATAATAAAAGTTCATCATTCTGTCCTGCAAGGCTTTCGATATCGAAAAGTATCAAAAGCATGTGTCATGTGTGACACAGATCCAATACAATCACGAATACCTAATACCTCACTAACATAAATGGGAAAATGGAGCATGGCAAACTATAATGATACCTTTATAATCTAAATTGTATCATCTTTGTTTGTAGGTCTCAATTTCTCCAACTTTATGCTAAACTGCATTAGAGAAATCCTGTTTTCTCTCACAGAATACTAGACAGCATTAGAAAAAACCTTTATGTTCTCCAACTGAATGCTAAACTGCATTAGAGAACCTAATGGGATTAAAAAATTATATCCCCCTATATCATGTCAAACTTTATAGATATCTATGCTAAACTGTATGCGTCTAAATGACATAGGCACAAGGTCAATCTGTATATATGTCCAATGGCCTTCAAATGCTTAAGATTGACATAAATCTTAAGACTTTTATACGTATTATGACAATGTATAATAACACGCATTATTGAGGATAAACGATAATCATCTTTATCAATGAACCATCATATTATCATAATACTTTAGAATGTACAAATGTACATGGAGCAAACATGACGATTCCCCCTAACTAACAATGTCTAAGGACCTCAAAACACCCATACTGTATACTTATGTCACAAACACAAGTGGGTGAAATCTTTTAGTTAAAAGATCGACTCATAGTTCCTCAGTCTTTAAATACTCTAAACCTTAGTGTCATCTTTTCGTATCAACACCTTTATGATCAAATAATTGATCTTTAAATGCTATGACCCGGTGATATTCTTTGTTGTTATTAAAAAAACACTGTAAGAAGTATACTACAGTAAAACCAAATGGGTCTAGCTATTGAATGGACCACATACCACTTAGAAATTAAATTTCTGAGTCAAACTGTCCGCGAAGCAACTCCTTAGCATGCACTCTTCATGCCTAGTTGAGGAAGTTGCTCATGTCTCTTTGACACACTTCTACAACTATGTACCATCTGCAAACTTAAACTGTAACCTTAAGTGAACTTTCGATCATCTAAACACAAAGCTAAATTTGAATATGAATTCCCTATGAGGTTTATTATGTTGACTTTTCTATATGTCAACATATAATCTTTAATTCCTTCAAGTATCTCAACACTTGCTAGACTTCATTCCAAAAGTCTATAACTAGATTAACCAGATATTGACCAAATAGTCAAACCGTGAATGCAATGTCCTATCTAGTACATAGCCGAGCATACATCAGCTATCAACCGTACTAGAATACGGAACATTCTTCATAATCTCTCTCTTTATTTTATTATTTGGGTACTATACCAAAGATTATCTCTCACTATGAGAGACAGGTGTTACGACAGGTTTGTTGTCAATTATATTATATCTTTGTAACACATACTCAATGTATGCATTCTTTGAGAGGTTTGATGAGTGTTAAGATCTGTTCCTTGAATCTGAATACCTAGGATATAAGATGTTATACTACGGTCCTTTATGTCAAGGTTTTTGACCAAAAGTTGCTTAACCTCATACAACATAGTCAAGTAATTTGATGTGAGCAATTAATCATCCTCATGCAGTAATAGGAAGATAACTTTGCTCCCCTTAACCTCATAGTACAGGCATCTTTTTAACTTTATTTTCCATGAAGTCGAAAGAGGTCATAACCTCATCAAATGTAAGGTATCACCTTTAGGAGGTTTATTATAAATCATATATTGATCTGCATAACTTACAAAATATGTCAGTATTTTCTGGATCCTGGGACCCTACAGATTGTACCATATAGACCACTTCATAAAGGTCTTTATTCAGGAAGGTGGTTTTGACAGTCATCTGATGTAACTCTATATCATCATAAGCTACAATTGCCTTTATCACTCAAAATGTATCCTACGAGGATACGAGAGAAAAGGTAACACAAAGTCAACCTTTTTCCCTTAGTGAACCATTAGGTAATTGAGCGAGCCCATAAACCGTTGAACTTTACCCTGAAATCCTTTAAGTCCAAAAAACTTTATTTACAACTGACGAGTTTACAGTTCCTGATGCAAAGTAACTAGCTCCTAAGCCTTACTATGCTTTATGGCTTGCATCTTGTCATTCATCGCATCCTACTACACATCCGCATTGGGTCCAGAAACAACTTCTGTAAAAGTAACTGGATCTGTAATTTATCTAATAATATAGTCTAGTACACCTGATAGACTATGTAATCAGATGGGACAGCAAGTCATCTCACTCCAGTGGATTTACGTAACTGTATTAGATCTTGTACCCACAGGAACCTCTATATGTACAGCTATGGGTTCCTGTTCTTGTACAGGTACGGTACAAAGATCTAAATCCACCGGATCTAACTGTATGAGTAGCGAGTACGTGATAACTGTAGTATCCACCCTGCTATCGTTCAAAGGGTCAAAAGGCCCACCATCATCATAGACATGGTATTCCAATAACTTAGCTGTTTGTGATTCCACTATTCTGGTCCCTTCTTCTCTTCAGTAAAATCTGTAACCCTAAAGTGGTTGAGATATTTTACTAAATAACAATGAGGGAACAAGCATGCAACATTTATTTATAAGGATTACCCTACCTCAGTAGGGCAACCCCTTACACAAATGTGCGTAAGGCTGAGTTTTTCAACTTTTAGATTATTAAGTAGATTAGTCCTGCTTTGCCTTAACTTATTTAAGTCCTTTAGGGTACAGTTATGCCTTTCGGCAACACACTATTTTGCTCAGAACTATTCGGCATAGTGAACTAAGTCACTATTCTAACTGACTCCATATATCTGGCAAACGAACCTTTTAAAGTCTTGAAACATCATATTGTCCATGATATTCTCCTCCACGGTCAAATCTGACTATCTTGATGAATTTTTCCAACTGGTTCTCAACCTTCAGTCATTAAACAAGAACATATGACTTTGATGGGAATAATCATCAAGAAATGTCAGAATACTTTCATAATTGCACAATGCAATTGTATAAGGTCTACCGAAATCTTTATATATTAGACTTGACAAATTAAAAGCATGAGTTGACCTCATTGTCCTTATTAGTCAACTTACCCCTACAACGGTCAACACATGTTCCCAGATCATCATAATCTAGAATTAAGAAATGGTTTTCTTGATCAATCTCTCAACCCTAGCTCTAGAAATGTGGCTTAAACTTTTATGTCACACCATGTATGACTTCTCATTCATCAGGTCCTTCATACCTTGTTTAGCAAGATATGAAAAAGTATATATCTAATTCGGGGTAAGATACATTTTATACAAATCATATGATAAGAAAGTTGCACCTTTATATTTTACATTAAACAACAACTGTAAAACAGAAGTATTAAATGCAAAACGTCAACCTTCAGTGTCTGAAATTGATCAAAAGATCACATACGAAATGTGTCGTGAAAAAAAAAACAAATGAACATTACTATAAATTTCAGTACATACATCCCCTATAGATATTACTTCCACCTCTTTATTGCTGTGAACCATTAGTTCCTCCTTCCTTTTATTTGGCATTATCATGGATATAAACTACTGAATTGTGGAAGCAACTTGATCAGATGTTCCACTAAATAGCCACTTATACTTAATGCGACTATCACAAATTAGATTCATAATTGACAAGCCAAAGAATAACTTGATGGTCACAGTCTTTCCTTTAAACCTCATACTACTGGTTTCTTTATGTCCTAGGGACCTTTACTAGAACTGGTTTGACCAACGTCGGCATGTGGAAAAGATTTGAACTTTCTACCTTTGAACTTAACGGGCCTCATCTTTGTTTTCCCTTAAGTTGCTTCGAGGACTGTAGGAGTAGCAAAACTTGAGTTTCTCCACTTCAACAACACATTAGGATATCAAAGCATTGAAGTCTCAACATCTTCACTTACTGTGAAAATGAATTATTCTCGATATGTACTCCATTACTCCCCTTTATTCCTGTATACTTCATAGAGAATAATACTTTCATCAAGGCACTTATCTCAACACCAAATGAGACTATGTACCTCTGGTAGACATCATTAAGAAACTCTTTTCTATTTCTGTGTCCGGAAGTCCACTTTGCAGATGGTTAGGTATGGATTTCTTAATGGTCATCAGATATAATATGTTAGATTGATCCCAGGCTTTATAGGCTACTTTATGAACTCTTGAGTTCATGGATGTAGGTGGAGATGACTTACCCGTCCGTATGGCCATATCAACCACAGCTATCTCCACAACATTCAATACATCCTCTATCCACTTCTTTAAATTGAAACTAGATAGGGTTTCAATGGTGACACTGATTTTGTTGACTGAAAAGGTGACTTTAAGATGATAATCTTTAAATCAGCACAAACATAGGACAACAACGATACTAAAGCCATTGAATAGTATCTTTACTGAAAATTCGATCACACATATTATGAAACACCTTTGGGCTGAATACATAATATATGCAATTAGACTTCCACGCATAAAAGCGATCGAAGTACAAACCATCAACTCTCATGATACTACCACCTTTGGGTGAATAGATCACTTGAGCAATAGCTTTCCTCCATCTAATGCCTTTATGCAAATCTCAAAATGTTATGTAAGGCCAACACCTTTGGACAAAATAACCAAACATAAAATCAGAGACATCCCCTAATATGAAAGCAGAATAATTCATAATACTAACTTAAAAGGCTACTTTGGTGAC
>JAOQMP010000208.1:31371528-31384660 GCA_027563575.1 Erythroxylum pedicellare | reverse complement strand
TCGGGTTTTTAGCATGTGAAAGCTTAGGGAGCGACCTAGGAGCTTAATGACAACTGCTTGTTCCCAGATTCTGTCTAATTGTCCTCTGAATGTGTTGGATAGTTTTAGCCCCATGCCAAATTTCCTTTGAACAACAGTGATATCGCCCTCAATGATTTCAATGGGGTCCTATTCAGTCCATTCCATAGTATGAGCTGATCTGCTTGAGTCAATAGGTCTCGTAACTATCTCACTGTAACTGATTGAATTGTGTTGTGTGACATGTTCAGGGGGAGGGGGATCTTCATCTCTCTCCCGAAGGCGGACCTTTTTAGTCTCCCATCGAATAGAAGCAGAAGAATGAATAGCTATGGAATTGAGATCAGGTGAAGTTTATGCAAATTGGTTTGAGGCAAGAGCATGAGAGTTCGGTGGGTTTAAGAGCATTATGTTTAGGTGGAAAGGACACACCACAAGGAGGACTTTGAACCGAACATCCCCAACGCCACAAGCAACTCATAGGATAGTGCAAACCTCCTCTCGGGTGGCTCAAGTTGAACACAGATGGAGCTTGTACCCATTCCTCCTCCTCGGCTTCAGCCGGCAGACTCCTCAGAGACAATTCCCGTAATTGGCTTGGCGGGTTTATCCAAAATCTTGGCTGGTGCTCTTCGGTGTCTGCGGAACTATGGGGAGTATTTACGGGGCTCACGCTTGTGTGGACTCTAAGGTATCGTCGGATTGAACTGGAAGTTATCTCGGCTCTGGCCATCCAACTCCTCTCTTCCTCGGCCAACCGATCCTCAATCCATAACCCTATTGTTCAAGGGATTTACGAACTGTTCACGCAGAACTGGACGGTGGTCCATCGTCACATCTACCGTAAAAGGAACCGCTGTGCGGACTGGCTAGCGAGCTATACTGAGCATTTTGCGATCGGCACTACTTATTTTGATGTTCCACCCATTGGGTGTCATATACTCCTCCTAGAGGATATGTCGGGAGTTTGTTTCTCGAGACACGTCGTGTAATCGGTTTCTTTTTCCCTCTTATATAAAAAAAATTCCCCTCGTAATTTAAACCATCGCCTCCCAGGTTGACACAGCCAAAGTAATTAGATAGAAATTTTAGGTTAATCTCATAATTAAATTTAAGCATAAAATTTAAGATTTAATAAACAAGAAAAAGATATTCTCTTAAGAGAATTTTCTGTAGAAGTTTTATTATAATAATAACGTTTCGAGCTCTTAAAACATATGTTAACCATCCTTTTTATATATTCCTAACGTGTTATGGTATATAAGAGTCCTAATTCTAATGTGAAAAGGATTAATTGAAATCTTTTTCTAAAGCTAACTAATTTTCTTTTCTTGGTGGACAAGAAAACCTTCATAACTAGGAAACTTAAAATAAAACAGAAACAAATCCTAACAAATCCTTATCCTAATGGATATATGACAATATAACATATCCTTATAGATTCAATCCTTTATTGGTCCCCTTCGATTGAAAAGAACTCGACCTCGAGTTGTCATTAGGATAGAGCGCTTCTTCTCTATGAAAATCATAGATATCAACAACATTAAAAGTCTTTGAAATTCCCATCTCTTCAGGCAAATTGATAACATAAGCATTGTCGTTGATTTTATGTAGTATCTCATAAGGACTATATTTCTTCGGCTTCAATTTGTTGTAGGTTCCAACAGGGAATCTTTCTTTCCTTAAGAGAATCATCACTTTGCACCTTCTTGGAAAGTTTTAGACCTCCTGTGTTTGTCGACTTGTTCTTTATATTTGGCATTAGTCCTTTCAAGTCTCTCTCGAACCTCCTCTTACATATTCTTTACTTGTTTGGCCATATTTTCAGCTGCTATGCTTAAGTTTGGTAACTTCGGAAGTTTTATCAGATCAACAGTATTCTTTGGAACTCAAGGAAAATGGTAATCTACCAATAGCACTATAGACAACACTATTGTAGACAAACTCAGCTTGAACTAGAGCTAAATCCCATTGCTTAGGCTTGTTTCCACAAATACTCCTTAATAGATTTCCAAGAGTCCTATTAAATGACTCAGTCTGATCATCTGTTTGTAGATGAGCAGTGCTAGTAAAGTTTAAAGAAGTATCAAACATCCTCCACAAGGTTCTTTAAAAGTGACTAAGAAACTTCAAATCTCGGTCAGATGTAATGGATTTAGGAATTCTATGCAACCTTACGACTTCTTTAAAGAATAGTCTAGCCATATTAGATGCATCGGCAGTCTTCCTACATGTAATGAAATGTGCCATCTTGAAAAATCTATTAACTACTACAAAAATAGAATCAACTCCCCTTTATGTTCTAGGTAATCCAAGGACAAATTCCATAGACAAGTCCTCCCAAATATCTTCCGGGATAGGGAGTGGCATATACAACCCCGTATTCTAGGATCTTCCTTTAGTAGCCTGACAAACATAGCACCTTGTTACAAAGTTCCTAACATCTTTCTTCAACTGAGGCTAGTAGAACCTTTCTTCAAGACTAGTAATAGTCTTGTTTCTTCCCATGTGACTGACTAATCCTCCATTATGCACATCGTGAATCAACTTTTCTCTAAGAGAAGTATAAGGAACATAAAGTTGGTTACAGGAAAAAAGAAAACCATCAGTAATGTGAAATTGACCAACAGGTTGCTTCTGAACACACTTTAACCACATGTCCTTGAAGTCTTCATCATCCTCATAAAGCTCCTTTAAAACTTCAAATCCAACTACCTTTTGGGACACGGTAGAAAGCAATACTATCCTCTTACTAAGTGCATCAGTCACCTTGTTAGTCACACCAGATTTATGTTTAATAACAAAAGGAAATTTTTGTAAAAAAGTAGTTCACCTGGCATGCATATTACTCAAGTGCTTTTCACTGTTCATCTAGCATGCATATTACTCAAGTGCTTTTCACTGTTCAGAAAATTTAAAGCTTGATGATCAGTGTAAAGAATGAACTCTTTTTGAATTAGATAATGTTCCCAATGTTTCAATGTTCTCACGACTGCATAAAATTCCTAATTATAGGTACTCCATCTTTTCCTTGTATCGTTAAACTTCTCACTAAAGAAAACTACAGGTCGGCCTTCTTGAGATAAAACAGCTCCAATACCTACTTAACATGCATCACTCTCAATCTCAAAAAGCTTGTCGAAGTCCGGTAAGGCTAAGATAGGAGTAGTGCTGAGTTTTTCCTTAATCAAATCAAAACTTTTCTTAGCTTCATCTTTTCAATCAAACTTTCCATTCTTCATGCATTCTATAATAGGGGCCATAATTGAACTGAAGTTTCTAATGAACCTCCTATAGAAAGTAGCTAGCCCATGGAAAGATCGAACCTCACTAACATTCTTAGGGGTAGGCCATTCACGAATTGCCTTCACCTTTTCTTCATCCACATGAATTCCTTCAGAACTAACCACATATCCCAAGAATAGTAGCTTGCTAGTCAAGAAACTGCACTTCTTCAAGTTCAGGTAAAGCTTATTATGTTGTAAAACAGACAAGACTCTCCTCAAATGTACCAGATGCTCTTCAATTGTTCTGCTATAGACAAGGATATCATCAAAATAAACAACTACAAACTTTCCATTAAAAGGTGTAAGCACTTGGTTCATGAGTCTCATAAAAGTGCTAGGGGCATTGGACAACCCAAAGGGTATGACTAGCCACTCATACAACCCCTCTTTCGTTTTAAATGCGGTCTTCCACTCATCCCCAGGTCTGATCCATATTTGGAGATAACCACTTTTCAAGTCAAGTTTAGAGAATACTTGAGAACCGTAGAGTTGATCAAGTATGTCATTCAATCTGGGAATAGGAAATCGATATCTTACAGTGATTTTGTTGATGGCTCTACTGTCAACACACATTCTCTACGATCCATCCTTCTTGGGTGTCAAAAGTGCAGGAACAGCACAAGGACTCATGCTTTCTCGGATCAAGCCCTTTGTCATCAATTCCTCCACTTGTTCTCTTAGAATATCAGCTTCTTTAAGGTTCATTCTATAATGGGGTAGATTAGGAAGCTTAGCTCCAGGTACTAGATCAATGTGATGTTGAATATCTCTCATAGGAGACAATTCATTAGGTAATTCGGACTAGACCAGATTTGAAAACTCCTCCAAAAGCGGTTGGACCAGATCTTAATTCGCTCCATTCTTCTCCTCTTTCTCCTCCAACAATTGGTTCTTTACCACCAAGACATTAACCTCTGGGGTCTCCTTAACTTCCTTCTCAAAGTCTTGCCCACTAAAGGTCAGCAATGCCTTTCCATCCTTCCTAAAAGTCTTTGGCCTATCAAACGCTGCATTTGTGGGTAGCATGGTCACTTTCTTGCCTTTCCATTGGAAGGAGATGGTATTGTCTCTTCCTTTATAAGTAATATCCATGTCAAATTGCCATGGCCTTCTTAGGAGTATGTGTCTTGCATTCATGTCCACCACATCACAGTAAACAGTAGCCTTGTAAGATTTTCCTATAGAAAGAGGAACTTGACATACTTCAGTTACTCTCAATGTTGGCCCATCAGTAAGCCAACCGATGGTGTAGGGATGAGGATGTTTCTCAGTAGGAATCTTCATATGATCCACCATCTTTCTTGCCATTAAATTCTCATCACTACAATTATCTACAATCAAATTGCACACCTTACCATTAATAGTGTAGAAGAATCTAAAAATGCTTCTCCTTTGTTGTGGCTCCTCGGTTTTAGATGAATAAATTATCTTTCGTACCACTATACTAACTCTGTTCTCAGCAAATTTTTCAACAAACTCCTCTTCTTCATCTTCTTCTCCCTCTTCTTGAAGCTCTTCCAAATTTTCTTCACCTTCATTAAGGTAGTCTCCTTTTTCAACAACGTTGACCATCTTTCTCTTAGGGCAATTACTAGAGATATGTCCACACTTCTAGCATTTATAACACATGTCTATTTTTGGTGGTGCATATGGGTTGGAACCCTTAGGATCTCCTCTACTGCTACTGCCACCTCCTTCAAAAGGCTTCCTTTTATCCATTCTTAGATCTTTAAGGGCGTTATCGATTTTCAATGTTTTAACTAATGCTTTCCCCTTTCCTACCACTTCATTTGGACTTAGTTGAGTTAATCTCCTAGGGTATTCAAATCTCTTAGGTGCCTTTTCCATCTTTTCAGCTTTCAAGGCCAATTGGTAGGCCTCCTCTAGGTTCCAAATAGTGTGCATTCCAAGCCTTTCATTTATAGATGATCTTAATCCTCTAAGATACCATGAAACTTGTTACATGTCAGATTCTTCAAGATTATTGCATACTGCTAGCCTCAAGAACTCCGAGTGATACTCCTCCACACTTTTAGAAACTTGGACGCAACTTTGGTAAAGATCAAATAAGTGCAGTTCATAATCAATGGGTAAAAATATAAGGAAAAGGGCTTGTTTCAACTTCCGCCAAGATCTTATTGGTGGTTTTCCGCTCCTCTCCTGATTCTTTTAAAGATTACTTAACCAAACTTTAGCACCACTTTTTAATTTATAGCCCACAATTCTCACTAGTTTACCATCTGTGACTTCCATCATCTCTTGAAAACTTTCCACCTCATCAATCTAATCAAGAAAGCCTTCAATACTTAGATTTCCACTAAAGTAAGAGACTTCAACTTTAATCTTGTAATCATACTTACCTCTTTGTCCTCTTCTTGGTTGATCTTGGTTTAGAATTTCTTCATCCGAACTATCTTCTATAAGAGGCAACTGATTCTACTCGTGAGCTCTCCTATTTTCTACATTCCTTGGAAGATCAGGTCTGCCAATAGGTTGGAGTTTATGTAAACCTTTGCCTTGAGCTCCAGTAAGTGATATTCCTCCATTATTGGCTTGATTAAGGCCCATAATGGTTAGAAGTTGACCCATACAAGTCACTAATCCATTAATAGCCTCCAAAACTTCGTCAAATCTCTGGTTATTTCCTTAATCAGCCATGTGTACTGATTGTTCAAGACTGAAATGTTTGGTTTGACTTTTCTAGGTTTTAGATAAATTTTCTGGGTTGGTATGGTTAGAAGATGGGCTGGAGGGTGTGGAATAGAAACAAAACTAAGGAAAGGCAAGGTTGGAAGATGGGCTAAAGGGTGTGGAACAGACACAAAACTGAGGAAAGGTAAAGAAGAAATCCAGGAAAGTTTTCTGGGTAATAGGGCTAGAAGATGGGCTAGAGGGTGTGGAATAGAAACAAACTGAGGAAAGGTACCATGAAGAAATCCAGAAAAAACTAGATTTTAATGCTCTGATACCAACTGACATAGCGGAAGTAATTAGGTAGAGATTTTAGGTTAATCTCATAAACAAATCCAAGCATAAAACTTTGAATTTAATAAACAAGAAAAAGACACTCTTTCAGGAGAATTTCCTGCAGAAGTTTTACTAGAATAATAACGTTTCAGCTGCCTAAAACATATGTTAACCCTCCCTTTTATATCCCTATCGTGTTATAGTATATAAGAGTCCTAATTTTAATGTGAAAAGGATTGATTGAAATCTTTTTCTAAAGCTAACTTATTTTCTTTTCTTGCTGGACAAGAAAACCTTCCTAATTAGGAAACTTAAAATAAAACAGAAACAAATCCTAACAAATCCTTATCCTAATGGGTTTATAACAACATAACATATCCTAATGGATTCAATCCTTTATTAGAAAAGAACATGGTATATGAACAAATTAGATTCTTTGATATCTTTAAGAAACACCAAAGAGATGCTTATGTTTTGGTAAAAGAAAGCCCTTATTAGAATGTTACATAGATACAAACTTAAGTAAAGGAATTAATTATAGAAAATTAACTTCGGGATACTTTATTACCTTTGCAAGGAGAGCTATCTCATAGTAGTCTTAACTACAAAAATTTGTTATCTTATCAACAACTGAAACTAAATATATCATATACACCAAATGTTAATTTTTAGATTCTCAGTTATATTTTCTTGTAAATAAAATAACTCAACATAGAGTAAGTTAATAACTTAAGTTAATAACTTATATCTGATTATTCCTTGCGGAGAAAATTACCCATCCAAAATATGGTTAACAGGTAGAGAACTAAATGTTTGAGTTGAAAACAATTCAAGAGAAGTTAAAGACTAGCTTCCAAGAGGAGACATCTAAATATCAGTTTTTTCTTAATTTCAAAAGTTGAATTAGCTTGCACAATGAGTACAGTGTTAGTCAATGACTCGACATCATCAAGATTTAAATTAACCTTTCGAATTTCCAATTCATTAAAGAAGAAAACTAGTAGTTTGGAGCACAATTGAAATAAAGGGACTTCTAAATGAGGCCCATGTTTGAGCCTCTAAGCCCACAACTTAGTTGCTCCTATTTAAATATTTAACATTTCAATATATCTTTTTAAAATTTTCATAAAGAGATTATTTATGTTATTTGAACATATAACTGCATGATCACAAAGAAATAATTTTACCTATTACTCTAAGACTTATCCTCCGGTTGAAAATATTTGTTATACGTTTAAATGGAATAAAATTCATAAATTTATTATTTGAGGGTCAATCAAAATAACTTTTATAATATAAATGAATTATTTGAACTTAATAAAATATTAAAATTAAACTTAAAATTTAAATTTTCAAAATGTGATTTTTATGTCTACCTTTGTACCTCATCATAAAACATAATTTTTATTTAATTTCTATGCTTTTTTAATCAAAAGAAATGCAACTTCTACGTATTAAAAAAACGTTAATACTTTCTTTTTTCTTTTCCTTGGATTTTGTTCATTTGTCAAAAAACGAGAGAGTTGGTATCATAAAACTTAGAAGTTGACGTCCATGTGTCACACTCTTTAATGTGATAACGTGGGCATATGAATATGCTTAGGACAAATTAGGTGAGTCTTTCGATGACTCATCCATCACAAATTAAATATTTTTGGGGTCTGAAGATAGACATCAAGATCTCCGTTACTTTGTCTTCCTATTGTTTTCACCTGAACTCCGATCTCTGAAGTGGTAACAGTATTTGTTACAAAGTTTTCTCCACACTAAACTTATACCGTATGTTGCACTTATGCAAAGTCGTTTGCATGATAATATCACTTACGTCCATTTAAGTACACACTTTTAAAAATTATTGAGAAATCACTAAATTAAAAAAAACAACAATAAGATCACGAAAAACATATAGCAAGTACTAACCTTTATTACTTCTTTTAAAGTATACAAAAGAATGATATCTCAATATCATGTAAGGAACAAGACTCAAATGACCTATTTATAGGCGCTTCTAATATTTAATTTTAAATCCTAACTAAATTCAACTAGCTTGATTACATCTTATCATAATCAGATTACATCACATTATTCAATAAGGTGACATTTTCATCTAAATAGGACTCTATCTGATAGGATTTATCTACATCAAAACTAATAAGATATTATTCTAACCCCTCTAGACGTAAAATAATAATAGCCCTACATTCAAAGCCCCCCTTTTACCATTAGCAAGAGCTTATTTCAATTGCATATTATAAGGAATTCAAACAGCTGCTAGCCAAATGACAGTTGGCACATACAATACTTGCTTGGTATGGATTTTCATAACCCTGCTGTGCAAAAATAGGATACACATTTGAAATAGATGCCCGAGTTATTATATATATCATGAGCAATATGGAAATGGAGTGAGTAATCTACACATTCATATTTCCTATTAGAAACTTGGTATTGTTTCTGTGTAGTTACTGAACTGATGATGATTAAACCTTGGATTTGATTTTTGCAGAAATGGAAATTCCAAGAAAGTAAAGATGACATAGATGATTTACTTGGTTCGATAGCACAAAGCTATCTACGTACAAGGGTCAAACTCACATACCGGATTTTACTAAGATCAAAAAAGGAGAAAATACGAGAGATTGAGTGTTTACAGAACACCTGCAAGAGTTTTTCAAAACTCTCTAGTACCCTCATTATGTACTCTAGCACTCTCTGTTTTTACTTTCTTGAATTACAGAAATGTAAACTAAGTAAACTTCTTGTTCTTCTTCTGAATGCTTGAGGCTTGTCTATTTATAATAGTTGAAGATGACTTTTGCCTTCAGATAAGTTTGGACCAAGTCAGACATATTGCATGCTTTCTCCACGTGATTCCTTCAGTCTCCTATTATTTTGTTTAATAAAATGTTGTGTATTGATTAAGAAGTCCCTTTGTGCTGTGCATTTTGTGGCTATTGGATGTGTCTGCGTTTTGTTCATGTGCTTCTGACTACTCCACGTGGGCCTCACATGAGTTTGACTTAGTTTTAGTTTAAGCCTTTAGTCTTTAGTCGAACTCTTCAGAACTCTGTTCTTTTGTAAACTTCAAATAGCCCCTTTCCTTTTTTCTCCTCTTCGATTTCTTCTCTGTAACCCTTAGTCTGATGAGATTGCGTAAGGGTTAATGGAGAACTTCGAGAGTTTCTTCATATTCTTCCCTCCTTCTTCATTAATCCTCACTCAATCCTTCAATTCGTGATCAATTTCAAAAGTTCAAAACCCTGATTTTTCTCCGGTGTTGTGAGATCGATGAGTAAGTCCCTTTTTCCTTTCAAGGTGCTTCATTTATCTGTAGAAACTCTTTACAGAAAATGAATTTCTTTATTGGAACTACTTTTGTCCCAAAATCTAATGGGTTCTATTCTCCTTTTATTTTTTTCAGGTCTACTTCTCCACTATTAATCTTGTCTCTGATGAAGTGGAGCCAAACATCAATATGCTTTGATCTTTCGTGCAAAATTAGGTCCTTACTGAGGTAAATCACACTCTAACTATCTGTTTGTATAGCTGCTTCTGATAAATGAACTTTGATTTCGGTTAATAGTCCCTTAATCCATATTAGCTCCTTTAGGCCTTCTATGATTGCATAGTATTCAACTTTTGTTGTGAATAATGACACCACTGATTGTTGTTACACTTTCCAGCTTACTATGTTGCCTGAAAATGTGAAGTGGTATGTTGATAATGATTTGCGTGTGTCTTTATCTGCTGCATAGTTTGCATCTACATAGCCATTTATGCTTGTATTTTAAGGGCTTCTAGGTTAGGTTTATTAAAATATAGACCATGATTTAGGGTCCCCTTCAAGTATCTAAGTACTATCTTAAAACCCAGTCAATGTTCTAGACCTGGATTAGACATGAATCAGCTAAATAGGCTGATTGCATGTGCTAAGTCAGGTCTAGTATAAATCATAATATACATTATACAACCTATACCCACATCATAAGGATATTTCTGCATGTGTTCCCTTTTAGCTTCTGTTGCTGGATTCTTAGCAGCTATCAGCTGCAAGTGTGTGGCAATTGGAGCAGGACTAAGTTTAGAATCTTCCATGTTGAACTTGCATAGGACTTTTCTGATGTAGTCCATTTGTATCAACCATAGTTTCCCTTTTGCCTTATTCCTTATGATATGCATTCCCAGTAGATTTTTAGCTCTCCTTAGGTCTTTCATATCAAAATTCTTATTCAGAGCATTCTTCACTTCTTGAATTTTCTTCATTGACTTTCCTGTGATGATTAGATCATCAACATATACTAACATATAGATCACTTCCTCTTTCTTTAGGTCCTTGTAGTATAGGCAGTATTCATAGGCACTTCTTTTGAACCTCAATTCTGTCACCACCTCATGGAACTTCTTGTTCTATTGCCTAGGAGCTTGCTTTAGGCTATATAGTGATTTTTCTAGCAAGCACACATGATCTGGTTTCCGCTTATTTATGAAGCCAATGGGTTGCTTCATAGGAAGGGTGTCCTTACATCTATCTGATGTATTTCCCAATCATTCAATGTTGCTAGAGTCGGTATTATCCTTACTGTTTTAAACTTGACCACTGGAAAAAAGATTTCCTTATAGTCTACTCCTTCTCTTTGCCTAAAGCCTTTTGCAACTAGTCTTGCCTTGTAGGTCTTAGGATCAACTTCTATCACTCCATCCTTGAGCTTGAATATCCACTTGCATTCAATCACCTTAGCATTAGGTGGCTTAGGAACTAGCTTCCAAGTGTCATTCTTCATTAGAGAAGAGAATTCACCTTGGCAAGCCTCCTTCTATTGATCTGCATCAGTCCTCTTTATTGCCTCCTTATAGCTTTCTGGTGCTTCAGACTCTACTGATTCTGCAACTAAACAAGCATATTCAACTAGGTTAGTTTCAAAATACCTTCTGTTTAGTATTATCTGCCTTGGTTCCCTATCTCTGACTAGTTGATAGTCTTGTGGTGGAGTTTGAGCTTCTGCTATTCCCTCTTCTTATTCTGTTCCCTCCTGAGGGTTAGAACTTGAGTCCAATCTTTCTTCTACTGCTTCTGTAGCCTGTTCAACTGCTGGTTCTGTTTCTCCTCCTTCATATATGGAGGGTGGGACATCAAAGGGAACCAAACTGTTGTTTAAACCCAGCTGCTGTAGGATATTTTCTTGAACATGCATTCCTCCATCTTTATGCTTCAACAGTAGGAATTCAATTTCCCTAAACACCACATCTCTACTTATTTAAGTTTTATGAGCTCTTGGTTGTAGAATTAGGACCTTATATCCTTTTTTACCTTCTAAATATTCTAGAAATACTCCTTTTATGGCTTTAGGTTCTAACTTCCCTTCAGTTTGGTGGATGTAAGCACTGCATCCAAAAGGTCTCAAGTTAGTCAAATTAGGTTTAAAACTAGTCTATACCTCTTCTGGAGTCTTATACTCATTTGCAGATGTTGGTAATCTATTTATGAGTTATGTTGTTGTTTTGATAGCTTCCCCCCACAGTGCTTAGAATAGGCCTGAGGACAGCAGCATGCATCTTGTCTTCTCTAGTAGTGTTTTGTTCAATCTTTCTACTACTCCATTCTGTTAAGGAGTAGCTTTGACTATTATGTGCCTTTGAATGCCCTTCTTTTCATAGTTGTCATCAAACTCCTTGTTGTAGAATTCCAATCCATTGTCTGTCCTCAAACATTTCAGTTTCTTTTCAGTTTGGTTTTCCATCAGGGTGTGCCACTTGATGAATGCTTCTAGTTATCAATAATTGACATGAAATATCTTTTACCCCCCATGGTTTGAGTATGTGTTGGTCCCCATAGGTCACTATGAGCATATTCCATATTGCTAGTGGCTTTCCTTGCAAATTTGGGAAAGGAGTTCTATGGTGTTTACCTAGGATACACCCTTCACAGAAGTCAATTTTCTTTACATTAGTATTTGGTAGCATTCCTTGTTGCTCTAGGTGCTTGAGGCTCTTATTCCCTGCATTTCTGAGTCTTGCATGCCATAGAATTGTTAAGTTCAGCTCCTTTTCCTTTACTGTTAGGTTGATTTCTGTAGTTCCTACAACATAGTATAGGCCTCCACTCTCAATTGCTCTTATTATCACCTTTCCATCCTTAATGATTTCTCTCAAACCATCCTTAGACCTTATCTTGTATCCCTGCTTGTCAAAAGCACTTTCGGATAGAAGATTTCTTCTAATTCTAGGGACATACCTCACATTGCTCAATGTTCTCCTCTTTCCATGATACATTTTGATGGAAACATTGTCAATGCCTTTAATGTCTTGTTTCGCTGCATCAGCCATCCTTACTTTGGCTGACAAATTCTCAAAAGTAAAGAACCACTCCCTGTGGGGAGTTACATGCATTGTTCATCCTGAATCTAGAATCTAGTCTGTTGTCAATTCATCTGCTTTAACTGTTAATGCAAGAATCTCATCTCCACTAGATTCTTCAAGTCTTTCAACATTTCCAGCATCAGCCTTCTCTGCTTCTTTATCCTTCTTTTTCTTCCTGTAATCTCTAGCAAAATGACCAATTTTATCACAGTAAAAACATTTCTTACTTTTGGCTTTGCTCTTTTTCTTGTCATCATCATTTTTCCTTTATTTGCCCTTTCCTTTAGTTTTCTACCCACCTTTCTTTGAACCATTTTGTGATGATTTGTTCTCGAATCTATTTTCCAAGAACATCACTTCTAGTTGCTTTGTAAAATGATTATTATCTATCACTTCCTCCACCAAAAAGTCAAAAACTCTTTTTACTGTTAGAGCATCACCACTAGCATGCTTAACCACCTTTCTGAATGAATTATAATCCTGTGGTAGTGACTTTTAGAATC
>JAOQMP010000208.1:31353522-31371428 GCA_027563575.1 Erythroxylum pedicellare | reverse complement strand
CTTCTTGAGATTCTTCACAGGATCTTGTTCATCTTCATATGTTGCATCTATGGCCCCAAAGCACTCATAGGATTCAAAAAGGGCTTGCATCTATAATTTTCAGATTGCAAAGTCCTCATTTCCTGTGAATACTTCCATCTCTTTTCCCACCATCTTGAAGGATCTTTGTAAAGACTTATGCTTGAACTTTCTTTGATGGATTCTTTGAATTGTGATTGTGGACAGAAACTTGAATGGCTCTGATATCAATCTGTTAGAAACTTGGTGTTGTTTCTGTGTAGTTATTGAACTGATGATGATTAAACCTTGGATTTGATTTTTGCGGAAATGGAAATTGCAAGAAAGTAAAGATGACACAGATGATTTACTTGGCTCGATAGCACAAAGCTATCTACATCCAAGGGTCAAACTCACACACCGGATTTTGCTAGGATCAAGAAAGGAGAAAATACAAGAGATTGGGTATTTACAGAACACCTGCAAGAGTTTTTCAAAACTCTCTAGTACCCTCAGTATGTACTCTAGCACTCTCTGTTTTTACTTTCTTGAATTACTGAAATGTAAACTAAGTAAACTTGCATATGAATTGATCTTGTTCTTCTTCTGAGTGCTTGAGGCTTGTCTATTTATAATAGCTGAAGATGACTTTTGCCTTCGGATAAGTTTGGACCAAGTCAGACAAATTGCATGCTTTCTCCACGCGATTCCTTCAGTCTCCTATTATTGTGTTTAATAAAATGTTGCGTATTGATTAAGAAGTCCCCTTGTGTTGTGCGTTTTGTGGCTATTGGATATGTCTGCGTTTTGTTCATATGCTTCTGACTACTCCACGTGGGCCTCACATGAATTTGACTTAGTTTGAGTTTAAGCTTTCAGTCTTTAGTCAAACTCTCCAAAACTCTGTTCTTTTGTAAGCTTCAGATAGCCCCTTTCCTTTTTTCTCCTCTTCGATTTCTTCTCTGTAACCTTTAGTCTGATGAGATTGCGTGAGGGTTAATGGAGAACTTCGAGAGTTTCTTCACATTTCCATACCCACAAAAATTTATACTATCTTCATCCTTCCAACTTTTATCTTTTAAAATTAATGTTTATCCGTTGTAATTATATCTGCGACATAATCAAAAATCTTCTTCTCTATTTATTAATGATTAGTCATCCGAGCTCAAAACCTTTTTGATAACACATTGCTCTAACTCAATGCTTCCACTGGCAAGCTTATTGGTCATGGTTTATTCATTTGATTATATACTAAATCCTTAATCCATTAAGAACTTAATCATAACTAAGTTGGTCCATACAAGGTCTAAAACTCTAATAAAACTCACTATCATGCGTGGTCCAATTAACCTTCAAGTCAAAATCTGTTTCTGAGGTGCTTTAATGTATCTAACGGTACCACTTTAATTAATACTATTCAAATAACTTTTCCGGTCTTGTTTTATTGTTCTAATAAATAAAAAAAGCAATTTGTAAGTCAAGTTTAAACTTTAAACAGTAATGCTGCTCGGCACTTCTTTCGGGAGGATCCACTTATACAAAAAGATACGCCGTAGATGGTATATGATTGTTTAAATTTGATTCAAGAATCAAGTCCAATACAAAGAACCCAATGTCCAAACGATCCAGTAACTCCACACAGCCCACACTAAAAATATTCCGAGGACAGAATCACAGAAACTTCCAATTTGCAATGGTAGAGCATCTCCTAGACTGTTATGTTTAAAGGGACGAGAAAGGCTGAACTCAACCGTGGAGCTGTGAATAAGCCTGGCACTTCCACTTTGCTGGTTTTTATGATACAACGCAAGAAAAGCCTGACATCTTCCAGGGTTTACTTTCAGAATAGCCATTATAAAACCTGCAGAAACAGCACGTCACCTTTTCTTTCTTTACTCTTAAGTTTCCGGTCGTCACTTCATGCACTACCACTAAATTTTACGTACAATGTTCCTCTCCTTTTCTTTTCATCAATCTAGCTTCCGAGTTGATGTTTCATGTGACTTTGAAGACGGGCTATGATGGGTGATTTGTACTTTGATTAGAATCAAAACTAGTGGCTATGACTCATGATTCCTGGTTGGTTCTTGCCACTTGAAAAAAATAAACTAAAAGCTTCAGCAGCATCGTACAAAAGCCTAACTCTCTGGGAATGGACCACTTAGTTTAGCGGCTTAAAATTAAGTTGAAGAGCATATGATTATTAGGTTACATGTACCTGTCGGGTCAAGAGAGTTAAGTATGGGAAGATAACATTGATTAGACCCAATGACAGTAACATACACATACACATTTACAGATTATTTCTAATAACTAATGAACAAATAAGAACTTCTGTTTATGAAACAGTACTGCAACTTATTTAATCTAATGGAGGAAGTGAGTGTCCCTTCATAGGTTACATCTGATTTAGGGTTGCTTAATGAGACCTTAAGCACCAGTATTATGGATATTGAACTGTTAACTATACCGGAGAACTAGTAAAGTCAAAACCTAAAACTAGATTTTCACCGAACCAATACAAGATATAAAGGTGACGGCATTGGAAGGGGAAAACTTCCACCGTCCCTAATTCATTTGCCAAGACAAGGAAATCGTGTTCTTAAGTTGGCATTCCAAAATATTGACTGTCATGATTAGTTCATGATCCATCACGTTTAAAATTTTCTGCTCAAATTCCCAATCCAATTAACTACAGCATCAGAATCTCAATCCATGTGCACTACCATAATTACCTCGGCTTTAGTAACATAAAGCTTCTTCTAATTTCCCCGCAATTTGTCGTTAGATCTGTAAATTCATCCTTTTTACGAGTGATAACTCATAGCTAGTATATACTTCTAGGAATGGGGTATCAAGTTCACATAGGATACTTAATGGTCCCATCCTTGAGGGAGGATTTTCATACTGAGCTGGAAAGGTGGACTTTATCAAGAAAGAAAACTAATAGATAATGTTAAGCAAAAGGCCCTTGAACTAGCAGAGTCACATGGTATGGGTAGGCCAAACACAAGTGACATTCACATTGTGCTTCGTTCTCTTCAAATGCTGACATCTAAAACCTAAGCTTATGTTGGATAATTCCACCTTGAACACTACAACAGAATACTCTCTTCTTCTATACGACATTAGAGGTTTAGACCCTACTAAAGAAGAAATGTCGAACATTCGGTGTGTATTGACCTCCCTCAAAACAAAATGTAGGACCTTGTTTCTTCCAAAATTTCCAGTTAAAAACCTTCAAACACATGAAAGTACTCGGAAAATCTTCCTGTCACTTGGATTACTTACTCTTTTGTCACTAGTTTTGCTTGTGTGATAATTAAATCTTAAACAACTACCACCGAACCATCAAGACTTTGAAGAACTTACCCCCAACCAACCAATGCTCGTGAAGGGGATCTTTCAAAAGATTGTAGAGGTCCCGACATTTGTTCAACAATCAATCACCTAAATTGCTTAGATTAGATTCATTCTTTTAATGTAGAAGGTGTGGTTCAAGGGTTTACACATCGAGTGTCAGCACGGCAGAAGTTGTGAAAGACTAAAATAATCAGTGTGCCTTTGGTAAGATTCTTGATGCAAAGTAATGATAATAACATTAATAAAGCTAAAAGCATCATTTGTGTTTCGATGCTTAAACAAGGAGTAGATGATCAAACCCCAAGTATTTGCGCATATGACTTTGGGATGGTTTTTGGGCGGCAATTGCATTGGGATAGCGAAGATTAGAGCAATTGCATGTGGTGTGAAAGGAATACAAAGACTGGGTAAGGGAAAAAGGTTGTGGTCAGGAGTTCTCCACTAGCCCAAGGCTAAAAATGGCCTCTTCTCTTCTTTCCTTCATCCCTCACTTTCTGTAACATCACAAGCTAACTTTTTACCAAAATAATATGCTTCTTTTATATTTATATAAATAATATAATTTTTAATTTTTTCCGATTCAAACTGATTAAAAAAAGAATATAATATACTTCTGGCTTAACTATAATACTCTTTAACTCTTTTCTCTGCACATTTCTATATTTTTGTTAATAAAATATTATTATGCGATCTATATCTAAATATGAAATGGTAACAAAGGAGATGTTTACCCATTTAAAACATAGTTTCATATAAGAGTATGATACTTTTATTTATTTGACACCTAAAATACATTTTACATTCTTTCTTAATTTTTGCAAAAATTAGCAGTTCACTCAATCACTCCTTTAAGTCTCAAAGGAATCCAAATCTGTAGAATCAATCATGTTTTGCTCTTCTATCTTTTAGGTCTTTCTGTTCCTTCATCCCAATGCTTAACCTACCTATCAACTAAAATGTGAATAATCGGTCTCTATTTTGGAATTTATCAAAACTCTTTTTTTAATAAATTTGATCGTATTCAAAAATTTATTTGACTGTTGACTGCCATATTTTTGTGATTGTTCCAAAAGAAATGAAACAACAAATACAATAGAGTTAGGACGATTATTATATAGGATCTACCCAATACTAGATGGAGAGGCACTTAATAAATCGGTATGAACATAATGAGTTGCCCCTTAATAAACCTTGTTATGCTAGAAAACTCTTTCCAAGGATCTTCGCAAAGTAGTCATGTAACTTCAAGCGAAGGAGTGTTCTTCACAAAGGGAGTCAGTGATTAGGCCCGGGTAACTATGTACCAAAAACACTGAAGCTATTGCCTTATTTACTGCTCAAAAAAAGTTCAATCACGGAAATAAAATATAGAATTACATGCTTTTTCTTAATTAATGAAGTTCGGACATTACAAGATTAAAGAAAAGAAGGGGAAGAAATGAGAGAGGGCACATTTATTATCAAAGAAGGGAAGGTGAAGGGATGGAAGAGTCGTTTTCTAAACTCTCCAACTCTTGAAAAAGGAAGGTGAAGTCTTTCTGGTAAGTTTTATTTGATAAGGGCAACTCCAATTTTGTGCATGTCAGATTGGCGTGCAATTAGATTGCGAGAGAGAGGGAGACCATTTTGCGAGATCAAAGTAGTGGTGAGGACTGTGGGGCCTCACGGTTTTTTGGGTTCTCTCAGAGGAAAGAAGCCTAGCGACCTTTACTTTCTAACAGCGAAAGTAAAGTTGTTTTGTTTTGTTGCTGTCAAAGCGAAACATAAAAGGACCGTCTTTGTTGAGACGCTGTTCCAAAGTTTAATCTTTTCGGGTTTATAGTTAAAAGGAATGAAAAGAGTAGGTGGTGGGGGTGGTGCTGATTCGAAGGAATTGAATTAGAGAGTTAATGAGAGTTAAGAGTGAGGGAACATTCTGAGATTTGGCTTTTTGTTGGTAGAGGCATGGGTGGCTGTCAAAGATGAGAACCAGCTCACCCTTTTGATGTGAAGTTTTTTTGGGGATTTGTTGGGTGGTTTTTGTGATATGTGGGGTTACTTCTTTTCGGGTTTTGTCCTGCAGGTAATAGTGCCTCTCATGCACTGAACGTTGTGTTTGTGTTGCATTCTGTTGTCTTGTGTTCTTGTCTGTTGCTGCGAGTTACCTCTTGCCATGCTTATATGATTCCCCTTTGCTACTTCAAAGTGATAAGAGGAAAAGATGCTTGCTCTGTGACATTCTTCGGTGGATTCTAGATTGGAGGTGGAAGTATCGGAATTTCGATCCTCTTGTTTCCAACGCTGCCTTTCCGTAATAGATTTGACGAGCTTTTCAATCAAATATCGTCAGTTGATATGTTCTGCTTCACTTGAGCTGGTTTACATTTCTCTTTTCCTTTTGCTTGTAGTTACTTTTTTGTTTATTCTGTTTTCGTTATCGGAAGGCAAGACTCTTCACGGAACACTCTCTGTTATTGTGATAGCATTCCTTTTTCCTTTTTCGTGTTTCCTTGATAAGTTTATGATACCCGTTCTTCTATTGGACCCGTTTCAATTCCTGAAATTGGTGGTAGGAATAACAAATGGTGTGTGTTTCGTTCTCAAGCAGGTTATGAGTACTTGTTAAGAGGTGTTTCTTCTTTTGGTTGTTGAAGAGCAAAGAGGGTTCGAAGTAACTAACTACAAGCTATAGCTTTTAGTTCAAGTAGTATCAGAGCTCCAGGTATGGGCCTGGTGCAGCCTCACATCTTGTGTTCGAGTTCCAGCACAACCACTGGTTCCGATCAAGCGTAGGAAAAATAACGCAACAAAGTGTGGTGGTTATAGAGGGTTCGAAGTACCCTAACTACAAGCTATAGCTTTTAGTTCAAATATGTACTGATTTCTACCTCATATTCTCGACTTCGATTCCTAATCTTTGCTGTTTAAACTCCAATTTCCTTTTCATTTCTGTTCTTATAGAAACTAAAAAAGTTCATCTGTAATTCACATCCATTTATGGAACAAACTTGTCGGTAGTGGTGCTCTTTGTACAATTTTCCTCTTGGAAACCTTCAAAATTGATGCTTCTTGTCCACGCTTTTGGTGGTTTCTGAACTAATGGTAAGATATGCTGTTGTCTCGTTGTAGGTGTTGCAGCTCACATTTGAAGGGAGAATAGCTTTTGTAAAAGGAAATTGGATTCTGGGGTTTGGTTATTGACATTTTCTGTATCTGAAAAGAGTTTCTTGTTGGTGTGTTCCTATGCGATCCATTGGTAATAGAAAAGCCAGGGAATAATAAATAAATGAATTAAGACGGTGGTGTCAGTTCTCAGCAAGTGGGGGGGCTTCATCTCTCTTCACATTTTATATAAAATGTTTTGACAGAGTTTTAGGGAATGTCTCCATAGTTAACCTTCTCTCACCGATCCTTGGACTCTGTTTACCAACATTGGAAGCAACAACTTCACTATAGTTTAGAAATCACACTACCGTCATTTACTCTTTTCCTCTACTCCGGCCTTGTTTTGTGAGCAAGGTTCGGTCATTCTAAGAAAATCATCATAGTATTCTTCATTCATTCTTCTTCTGCTTGAGTCAAAGACAGTTCTTAGTTGGTTGAACTTAGAAGTTGGATTGCTTTCTGGATTTGCCTATATCTTCCTGGATATATTATTTTATAGCAGTTTTGGAGTCAGGGAGTCTTGAACCAGGACCTGAAGGAGCTTACTTCTACTGGGCAAAATGAAGTTCATGAAACTTGGATCTAAGCCTGATTCGTTTCAGACTGATGGGGACAATATTAGGTGAGTTCGAGATCTATTCTCTGCTGGCTAGTGATTGCATATAACTGTAAAATATATGATCGAATTAGATAGTCTTTTCCACAATTTTCCTTTTACTAGTTTTCTTGTTAAATTCTGTTCCTGATGTTTGTATTTCTAGATGTGTTCCTTTTCCATGTGTTAATGAGGACTAACGAAATTTCTGATAATGGTGACAGTTTCGTTTAAAAAAATTTTGATTGGCTTGGCCTGTTCTTGTTAACTCTTATACCTCATTGTTAATTTTGTTGGAAGTGCTTTTTTCCGTCATATCTTGTAAACAGAGAATAGGATCAGATTTGGACATGACCTTTTGTCTCCTGGCTGTTTTTATTCTCTTTGAAGTGTTTGAGGAAATGATTTGAGACTCTATTGCAACCAACATTTTAAAGTGTTGTTGTAGTGATTCTTTGCAGGAATATGGATTTGTTTGTGTAAAGGGTCTACTCTTCATTGGCAGTTTATTCTTTTGGGTACTTTTTTTTTTTTTAATGAAGGGATAATCTGTATTCAGAAAACTCCTTTCATCATAGCATTGATAATTGATGGCACCTATCCAAGGTCCTGTACTGTGGTTGCTGAATTTTTGCTCATCTTGCTGCCATTTGAGATTAAAATCAGAAGTCTTACTTTTGTTGAATCTGGCATTACCATGAAGAGTTCGACGTTTCCAATTACCCTTGCTCGGGTCTCTTTATGGGGAATAAACCTCCTTTGGTTTTTTTTTTTTTTTTTGNNNTGATATTCACATTATATGACCCCCAATGATATACCTTGTTGTACCTATTCCCTGGGGGGCAGTTTGATATTTACTTATGGCTATTTGGTGTATTGCTTGAAATGTTATTGATTAGCTATGAATAGACCTTGAACAGGGTAGTCTGTTAACGTCTAGTAAAATTTGCCGATTCTCCTGAAGTAAATCAACAGTTGTTCTTAGCTTATCTGAGAAAGTTAACAAATAAAAAAATGATAGGCTTTTCTGGAACATTTAACTTAATTAAATAATCAGCATTTTGATCTATTAATTGTATCTCAACTTTTTCTTTCTGTTTCCTTACCTTAAAAGTGAACTGAACTATACTAGCTTCAATGGAAATATAATTTGTGGCTTTGTTCAGGTATGTGGTAACTGAGTTGGCAACTGACATGGTTGTTAATGTTGGTGATGTGAAGTTCTGTCTGCATAAGGTACGAAATCCATGCTTAGACCTGATGCAGTAATGCTGACTAATAGCATAGTTCACACAGATTGTATGAGGAAAGTAAATGGTTTATATCCTATTGGTGTTTTGGATAAGTACCCTTGATTTCAGAATTCGATTACTTGGTTTGAAGTCAGTGAGTTGCTCTACAGTGGTTTGGTGATAGATTTTAGGAAACCACTTATAGTTCTAAGAATTTTAGTGTTGCCTTCTATTTTTTCTTGATGAGTACTCTAATACCTACTTTACTAGTCAAATTAACCTTGTTATTTAAGTACTTTGTGAGTGCATATAGGTAGATGTGTGTTTATTACATGTAACACTGATAATCTAATTTGAGAATCATTTTGTAGTTTCCACTGTTGTCCAAAAGTTCACGTTTTCAGAAGCTGGTAGCAACTAAAAGTGATGAGAACAATGATGAAATTAACATCCAGGATATTCCTGGTGGACCTGCTGCTTTTGAGATATGTGCAAAATTTTGTTATGGGATGACGGTTACTCTCAATGCATATAATGTGGTCGCGGCACGGTGTGCAGCAGAATATCTTGAAATGTCTGAAACTATTGAGAAAGGAAACCTGATCTACAAGATTGAAGTGTTCCTCAATTCTAGCGTTCTCCGTGGTTGGAAAGATTCAATTATTGTCCTTCAGACCACAAAGTCTCTTCTTCCATGGTCAGAAGAATTAAAACTGATCAGTCGCTGCCTTGATTCCATAGCCTCAAAGGCTTGCATTGATGCTTCCATGGTTGAGTGGTCATACACCTATAACAGGAAAAAGTTGCCATCAGAGAATGGAAAAGATCCCCTTTGGAATGGTGTACGGAAATCTCAAATGGTTCCCAAAGACTGGTGGGTAGAAGATCTCTGTGAGCTGCAGGTAGATTTATATAAGAGAGTGATTACAACAATAAAAGCAAAAGAAAGACTTTCTGGTGATGTAATTGGAGAAGCATTGAATGCATATGCGTTGAGAAGATTGCCAGGTTTTAGCAAGGGTATTGTACAGAGTGGTGATATCCTTAAGTATAGATCACTAATAGAAACCATACTGTGGCTACTGCCTGCCGAGAAAGTCAGTGTTCGTTGCAGTTTTATGCTTAAGTTATTAAAGGCCTCAATGTTGTTAGAATGTGGTGAAAGGGAAAGATTTGAACTCATGAGAAGAATTGGCCAACAGCTCGAGGAGGCTACAGTTGCTGATCTTTTGATTCGGGCTCCAGCCGGGGAGATGACAATTTATGATGTTAATATGGTGCAAAATCTGGTCAAGGAGTTTGTGACACATGAACGGAGTGCTCAGACTGCCCTTCCCTCAGAAAATGAATTTCTGGAGAGTAAAAACCCAAAATTTGGATCCTGTTCTCCAAAGGCCAAGGTTGCTAAGCTGGTAGAAGGCTATCTTACTGAAATTGCACGAGATCCAAATTTACCTGTCTCGAAGTTCGTGAGTCTTGCTGAGATGATTTCAAGTTTCCAAAGACCGTCACATGATGGTCTTTACCGTGCCATTGATATGTATCTTAAGGTGAGGTCTTTTAACATCATAATTTTGTGAAATCTTGACTTTAGGCATTGCATGATAATGTATTACTCGGAGAAACTAGTTGTATCTTGATTTTTTAGATTAAGACAGGTATCTCGTTGAAGTTTGACTACATTGCCATCCTCTGTTCCTGATGCGATTATACTTATGAAGTTGGAGATGCATTGAATTGTTCTTACCTAAGTAATATAATTTCTTTGTTTTCATTTATAGTCCTATTGACTGTTACAAATTATGATTCTTGTTCACAACTTATTTAGGTCTGTAGTTGTTACTTCTGTTTTTTGATCTCTATACTATATCTAACTGAATGTTATTTTTGGTACAGGAACATGCTGAGATAAGCAAGAGCGAGAGGAAGAGAATATGCAGATTTATGGACTGCCGGAAATTGTCAGTGGATGCCTGCATGCATGCAGTGCAAAACGAGAGACTACCTTTGCGAGTGGTTATGCAAATCCTCTTCTTTGAACAAGTTAGGCAAGCAACGTCATCTGTTAGCAACAGCATACCAGAATTACCTGGATCAATTAGTACCTTGCTTCCCGGTGGGTCTCATGGAAGCTCAAGGTCCACCACAACAAACACAGAAGAGGATTGGGATGCAGTGCCAACGGCCGAAGATATCAAGGCTTTGAAAGAGGAACTTGCAACTTTACGTATAGGAAGAAATGGGAAAGACGGAGCTAGAACCGAAGCTGAAAGAGTTGTTGCCACTAACATGAAAGGAGTCATGTCAAAGCTATTTTCAAAGTCCTGGTTGAGCAAAGAGAGAACTGGTGAGATTAGTAGCTCTGATACATCAGAGAGTCCGAGTCGCGGCTCTGCTGCTGCTGAGGAGACGAAATCTACCCCGTCGAGAAGTAGAGTACATTCTGTATCTTAAGTTATAAGCATGGTTGGGCATGCTCTTTTGGAATTTGTAATATGATGCCACGAAATTGGCCTTAGAATACTAGAAGTCGCTGACTTGTTCCTAGTTGATCATCTACTGTTAGTTTTTCACGCAGAAGAGTGGCATGGAGACTGATCTCTTTGGAATGTTCATGTCAAGTTTTGGCTCCATGCAAAAATGGAATGCTTAACGTGGCATTGTTAATGTTTCTAATATTAGAGATTGGTTCTTAATTACCAAAGCTTTCGAAGCAAGTTGTTGTTTGTGGTTTGTTGTTCTTAAAGCCCTTCTCTCCACTCGGGTATTCAGATCAGAGGGTTACAAGGATAACAGGAAATTACATATAAAAATTAAGTAAAGCATTTCTATATTTTTTATAATATAAATAATTTTCATAAAAAGATTCATTCTAATTTTTTTGTATTTTACTTGAAGTTAAAACATATTGTTTTGTTAGGCAATCTAGTCATTCATATCTGCTAAGGCCCATCTGATGATCTGAACACTATCTACTCTGTAAATGGATAAGCCCAATAAAAAGTACTGTTGCATGAACAGTTTTGTGGATTCGATCATCAAAGCCATGAATCGAGTGAAGACCTTTCTCTCATAAATCAGCACTCCCAGTTGGCTCTAAGAAACGTGTCAGGTTCCTGATTCTCTAACCAAACTACAGCTCCTAGTTTAATATATTTTGCCAACTAACTTGATAATTTTGTCACTAATTCATGAAATTAATAAATAATTAAACCCCAATTGCTTTCATCGTACTTTAACTTACACGCGCATGAAGCTAAAGTTGACCCAACACTTCTGAATCGGATTTGACTCGATAGGTTTCAGTTCATGTTAGTTAAATGATTATATCGAAGTGGAGGACATGGTGGTAGACTTAGCAGAATTTTAGGTGTTCAGGTCATACAAGATATGACGTTAGAGTGCAAACGAAGGTGAACCACCACCTTCCTCTTGACCTAACCCCATGAAAGAATAAGGAAGACCTCAGATTTGACCCATTTTAATATTGAACTTGGATAGATATGCTTCTGATTTGGTTGTAAAGTGCATTAGTCAATGGGATTTCCTAACTCTTTTTCTTCTAACTTGAGAAGAATAGAAAAGCAGCACCCACGTCTAGAGATAGGGAATAATCAAAGTAAAGCCACCTAACGTCATTAATGCTACAATATCTCGAGATAGGGAATGAAATTTAATCTCAAAACGATCCGTAGATCCAACATTCGAATCAAATTTGGGTTACTAAAGTCATGGTGTTGAAAGAGTTGGCGATCAAGGTCTTAAGAAGTAGGGTATGCATAACAGATTGGAACTCTGTTACAATTATTGATATATGTACACTTAAAACATAATAGATTGGAATTCTGATAAAACTATAAATCAGATACTCTAAAACAATTGTTGATAAATTAAAGTCAAGTGTTCAAATATCGGCGATTGACTTCCAAAGAAGATGCCGACCATACTTGACTGTACTTTACAAAGCATAAATCTCCTCCACCATTTGCTTTACCTAAACCACCGCCATTCATAGTTTGAGTTGAGAATAACGAACTACGAGAACAAAAGATGATATCTGCATTCAAGATAAGCTTTGTTCCTGTCCTGACCTTTTCTGGTCTGAAGCACCTCTCTTTAGGAGACATCTTTTCCTCACTTTGGAGACTCAACTTCCATTGTCCAAATTTATTAAATAAATCTTTGCTTGACATGAATAGTCGCAGTCACTTGGTCAAATCATGCCTAATATTTCTCTCCTCCTAAGTCCTAACTTAGTCAAATACTTTCTAGAGCCCTTAAAAAGTGTTACAATTATTACTCCAACCCCATTATATTTTTAGTTAGACTTCGTGGACGATACTTAAGACATGTTACGAAGAATGCGATATGTTTACAAAAAGACAAAAAGTGGGTCAAGTTGAAAGCTTCCCCAGTTTCAATTTACCGACCACATTATCTTTAGATGACCATACTAAAAATTCTTGTCTATTAGTGAACTGCATGCATTTACGAATGGTATAGTAAACTTCAATCATTGTTAAGTTGGCCATGGATAGCCTTAGATATTCACCAAACTATACAAGTAATTGGATATGCATGCCTTTAGTTTAAAGGTAATATAAGGTTTAGAAGGTTCAATTGGATAGATTCATTAATAAATTTATTAATTTTTAAAAATAAAAAATATTAAATTAAATCTAATCAAAATATTAATAATCAAAGTTAGCAGTTTAAACTTCAAACACAGCAATAGTACAATCCCATCTCTCCAATTAGATGTTCTGTTTTCACAAAAACCTTCAACGTGATACTCAATCTGTTTATTTTCCGTCTTTGTTAGAATATTTAGTTAAGGTTTTTAATAATTTAATTAATAACTCAAATTTTATTAAAACTTAATTAATAAATAATAAATAAATCAAAATATTTAAGATCATTCTAAATAATAAAAATGAAAAATTCAAGATAATAATTTTAAAGATTAAATAATTTAATGTTATTTTAATCGAATTTGAACTAATTCTGGTGAGATTGACTTTTGGAGGTGAAAGAGAACAGCTGGTGATCACTGAGTAAAAATTACTTGTCAGAAGTCAGAATCTCCGGAGCAGAGCATGCACAAACCAAATCCATGTCACTCATGACTCCTATGATCTTTCACCACGGCAGAATCCCCGTGAAGGATTGCATGTCAATTCATACATATTTGATCTCCTTTTGTGCGAATTGAACCATGACTAACCAAGTAACCATACCATAAGCTCTGGTAACTAATGGCTTAGGGTTGGTTCTAAACCCACGTGTCTTAAAAGGAAAAGAACAAGTAGGCTACCCCAATTCGGCTTTATTGTATAATGGGTTTTGAAAGATGTCACTGCTCGAGGTCCATAGGCTCCAAACCAGAGAGACCAAAACTAAGGATATGAAAAGAAGATGGAGACCCTGTGGAGGAAAAGGACAGGAGCAATATGCCTCAACACCCTCTACATTTCCCTCTCCCACTAAATAAGTACTTTCTAAAGAGTTTGTAACACGGCCAAATCTCCAGTCAATTTCTATCATTATTATTAAATCCATGCCCACAAATAAAGAATCCTCCAACTTGATCCGCATAAAGCAACTACTTCCTGAAAATTTTATTCCAACTTCAAACACTTCTTTGAAATCTTCTCTAAGGACATTTGTGGTCCCATTTTTACTGAATCTCTCCAAATCTCGCATATTTATTGTATTATTAGGTTTTTTTAAATCTTGTATATTATTAAATCTTCTCATAACTCTCCCGCATATTTCTTGTATTACTAGTTCTTTTCAAATTCCGTGTATTACTAGATTTTCTCATATTATTGTTGGTAATTATCCAAAAATATCTAAGTTTTATTTCATTTGGTCTATTAACCTTCCTTCACAAATCCATTCAACTCTTATTTAAGTAAAATTATGGTTTGAATGAGATCAAACCATAATTTACTTTCTCACTCCTCTCTATGGGAACATCTGGAAGATGTTAAATATAAAAAGGATACGCATATATATATATTTCAACGGAGAGGATATTCTGATTCACCAAATGATTTCTCATCTCAACCATACGAACCGTTTAAGGGAGTTTGGAATATTAAGTAAAAGTTGAGCTAAAAGAAGGGTTGAAACTTGAATACCATGCCCGCATTGAAAACTAAGGCTATGTTTGGGTAAGCGAGGATCTAAACAGCCACATTCGTTTACAAAAAGTTGGAGAAATGAACCAAAGTGGGGGGATATTCCCATAAGTGACAAAAGCCCATATCTTCTCATTCCTCTCTTTTCCTTATCCCAAAATCCTCCATTAGTTAAGAACTAAAACCCAAAATAGAACAGGATAGGCACCTTTCTTTCTTTTACTTTCTACTGTTATAGTCTTTCTTCTCTTCTTATGGCTATTTGCTAGTACTAGTCCAAGAATATTAAAACTCTCTAGGGTCAACAAAAATGGACGAGTCAGGGGGTGATTTGGTCCAGTCACCGACAGACCCGTCACTGTAGTCCTCCCCCAGCCTCTTGATGCACCATAAATCCTCGGCGCACGATAGCATTTTCCAGTGGGGAATTGCTAACCTCAGCGGTTCGCGACTTGACACCTCCGTAGCAACCACCCCACAGCCGCGTTCCTTGGCCAAGTTATGCGCGTGGGCACACAATGCCCTCATCATTTTCACCGCTTGTGGTCCTTCGCCTCCCAAACCGTACATAAAATGAAGCCCAAACGGTTTGAATACATCGGGCACTGACGGTAACCTCAGAAACGGCAGCGCCTTGTCCACCATTCTCGTCGTTTTGACGAAAGTCCGCTTCATGCGCGACGCGCCACGTACCTCGAGCATAAACACGTCCTTACAGTTCCACACACTAAGTACGGCCCACGACTCTGGCGGGTTGGCCAAGAACCCAGCGGACCCAGACCACGACCCGGGCCCATACCTGCCACGTGGCACAGCCAGAAATGTCCCCAAGCTGAGCTTGTTATTAAGAACCGAGTCAATGTCGCGCGGAAAGAACTCGGTGGTGGCGAAGCGACGACGATACAGTAGCACGGCGTCGTGCGGGGCAAGTTCGATGATCGTTACCCGTTTTGAAACGGCGACTCTGTGAGCAAAAACCGGGTTGACCAGGATTGAAGGAGTACGGAACTTGGAGTACCCGCATTTGTCGGTGAATAGCTTAACGGAAGCTTGATTGTCGTTTTCAGTTGCCAGGTAGGAATATTCAGCGCCGTTTTGGCGAAACCACTCCTCGATCTCTCTTACTAGCTTCAGGCCTATTCCCATTCTCCTGATTACAAATGATAACAGATTGAATAAACGGTAAAAAAAATCCGATTTATATATTAAAAAATGGTACAAAGTATCAATACTAAATATGGTTGAAATGAGTTAAGAAAGGTTTAATGATTATTCTTATGATTACAACTCGCCAATGATTGGAAAAGAGTGGTAAGTACTCACCGGTGAGAAGGGGAGATACGAAGGCCTAATATGTAAGCGGCTTTGGTGTAAACAGGAAGAGGGGCTTTGAGATAGTTGGAAGTGTTGGTTTTCACATTGCGAGAGAGCTTTTTCCCGCATGTAACGGTTTTGATGCAACCTCTTACCATACCCACTATTTCTCCACCCAACTCAGCCACCTATATTCAATACCAATCACACATATGAAACTTGGGTCAGGCTCCGACATGTATGTTTTCTTAGATTTTAATGTAAATGAAGAACAAAACAACCTTGTTTTAAGTGATAAGAAAAGAAAAGATTAAAAGGGGTGGTGTAGAAATTTATATACAGAGGACAAAAGAGGACAAGTTAGTGTGTTTGAGGGTCTGTACCAGCATGAGAAAAGCAGGAGAGTGGCGGACCCTGCAAATTGGGTCACCTAAGAGGTCGGTGAAGAGAGAGAGCTTCCCACTGGGACCGACTTCACACCTTCTCTCCACTTCTTCCACACCCACTCGGTCTTTTCTTGGATCAAACTCTCTCACCACTATCAGTCCTCCTGTTGTTGATGACGACGACGATGATGCTGACGACGATGACGATGAAGTTGATGATGATCGCTCTACCGCCATATTATTACCGTACTTTTAACAATATAGGCTTAACAGTTATATAAGAACCACCTCCAGCGTCACAAATGTACCCAGATGATTCAAGTTCCCTAATAAAGATCAAATCTTTAAGCAGGTTTTGAGATAGCCCACGAAGCAGGAAGACGGTAAAAAGATGTCTAACGTGCGAAAGAAGAAAGAAGCCAATAGATGGCCTATATAGGAAAACTTTGGAATTAGAGAAATCAGAGAAAAAAGATAAGATCTTTGATCAGTTCTTATCACATAATCATCACGATAACGCTACAACAGACGCCTAATATACGTGTATACCAAGAACAAGAAGGAACAAAAACCCAGAAGAAGAGGAGATGAGAAGAAATAGGGTAATAGCGACGTCTACGAAGCTAAAGAGTTGCCTCTGTACTCAGTTCTGTATGAAGGAGTTGATTTTGATGCTTTGCTCAGTTAGTGAGTGATTCATCATTGCAGAGGTACAAGTGCTCTTGTGGTGCCTCTATATATATGCACACTTGCAGACTTGGTGACTTTTGTCTTTTAATATACATTTTTCTTGTTTCAATTTCATCTATTTATCCTTCTGTTTTTTAAATTCAGTGCCTTTTGAAGTCCCAATCTCTTCTTCTGTCTCTTTACACTTACTTTTTCTCTATCTAAAGGCTATTAGTAACTAATACTGTACATTCTAATACTAATAATAGACCACTTAATCAGTTAAATGATTAATATATTAAAATGGGAATACATAAGGAGTTAGAGAAAATTAAAGAATTAAATGAACAAGGAACGGAAAATCTTAACTGAGGATATTAAAAGGATCCTAAAAGAGAAAATGGCGGCTGCGGCTGCGCAGTGTCGTGGATGTCGTTTCTCTCTCTCAGTTTTAATCATTAATTTCTGTGAAAGGAGGCGTTGCCATCAAGACCCCATTCGTAATCATTACCTTTTTACTCCCTCTCTCCGGTTTTTTTTTTGCCCAATTCACATCCATTCATCATTATAATCATCCCCATTATCATAACTCCATCATTCATGATCATCGTCACTGTTTTTACTTTGTTAACGCTACTGCTCCACCAACTCTTGCAAGCATTCCTAGGTGCTAGGAGGTGTATCTTCAATTAAGCAATTTAATTCAGAGATCTTGAGATCACAATAGTGTACAAACTGATCAAGCCCCTCAAATCAGCGAAGAAAAAAAAAAAACAGAAAGACGCCTCCTTTAATAAAGTCTTAATTCGTAAAAGTGGACTCACCTTTTTCTGCCATTTTAAATATTTCAACAACAATATTAAAGTTATAGACTTACGCTACGTTTGGTTTCTGACTCCAGTATGTAGAAAAGGAACGAGACAAAAATTTACAGTCCGTATGGTTGCTGTCTCCAGTGGGTGGAGACGGAACGGAACAGAAATGTAGAGACGGAACGGAACAAAAACGGGAGACAGTGGGATGTTTGGTTCTGGTGGACAGAACAGAAAAAACTGTCTCCGTC
>JAOQMP010000208.1:31326163-31345121 GCA_027563575.1 Erythroxylum pedicellare | reverse complement strand
GGCGGAAGGAAGAGTTTAAAAATTTTTGAAATTTTGCAAAAAAATCTCCTATTTTTAAAATTTTTTAGTATTGGCTAATACCAACTGATATTTAAATCCTATATAACCGACCACTAACCGGTATTGAACAGTATCCTAAACCTTAGTATTAAGTATAACAACATCAAAATTATATTTATGTAACTCTATACAATTAGTCCAATCTAAGGTTGATGGCCACATTTCCATTGGGTCTTCAAAGTACACAAAATAAAAACAAGGAAGTAATTTGTTTACATGTAACTTTCGTAATTGAAATGAAAATAAATATAACAAAGAAATAATAATAAATATAATCACTATAATTAAAATAAATAAATAATTATCAATGGTAATAATTAGTTTGTTAAAAATTTTGAGAAATACAAATTTTATTAAATTATTGTTTTATATTAAATTTTAATATATCTTAATTAATTATATTTAATTTATGCACTTACTTAAAACGACAGAATGTTTGAAATCAAGTATATGGTAATATTTTCTTTTCAATAGCTCTTAAAAAAATTTCTAGTATTTGCTTGCATCTACATATCATAAGCCAAATAATGTCTTCAAAATGATATCGTCCCAAACTCATTAACTAGGCACCCCATAAGAGTAATGTCATTACCATATATGGTTCCAATAAGTTGGGGAAATTATCATAGAGGCAAGCGTTTACTATTGGATTACTGAAATCTTGTCATAGATTGAAACATAATTTTATTATATTTATTCTTTAAATTTGAGTTATTAAATTACTAAAATTTTTAGTTAAAATTTGTAATTTGTAAATTATCACATATAATAAACAGTTATACGATATGGCATTGACATGCTGACGATTATAAGTTCTTTAATAAAAAAAAGAATATATTTGGAAGGATGGTTGAAATATAATAATGAGTAATAATGTACTTCCTCTTCCACTTCCTCCTCTTCACTGTCAAGAGGCTGACATAACTAGTTATTTATTTAATTAAACGTTAATATTGCTCTCTCTCTTTGAAGTTTTTATTAAAAAAAAACACTGACATAATAATATAGAGAAAGGATTGCAAACTAAAGAATAAGTAATGTGAGTTGGCAATGATGGGGAGAGTTGAATTGCATGCTAACAGAAAAGAGGAGGAATGATTGGTCTTGAACAGCAAGCATAACACGACAACTTTAACTCAAGTTTTTATTGTTGATTAATAGTTTCATCATTCTCCCATTAACTATTTATTAATTGGGTCAGATCATCAAGTTGGTCCCACTTGAAATGATCAACAACATAATTACCGCTAATATATCTTTCCCAATACGAATTATTGCTGTTTTTATATAAAGAGGAAAATGAAAGGAAGCCAATGACAAATCACGAGAAGTTAGTACTAAAGTCTCCAAGTCTGGCTTTTGTTGATATTATATATTATATCCTAAAACGTACGTATACTATACTTAGAATAAATGGTTTATTTTAAGAGTGGATCTAACAAATATATATTCTATGATTGTTGCACTAATTCAGAATGAAAGATATGTTATGATTAAACTATGCGACTAAGAACATAATCGTGACCCTACATTTGAAGGTACTTGTGTTGAAAAAATCTATCTTAGTTAGTCTTTTTGTGGATGTTATGTGATTATAGAGTTTGATTTGGACCGCTCTCCAATTAGAAAGTTGCAATAATTGTCATTAGAAAACTTCTGTCTTGAATGTGGGCAACTTTATTTTATCCTTAATTCTTCGTTTTAAATAACTTCAGGGTGCAGGTGAGTTGGTAAGGGGCTCTATTGATTTAAGTGAGATTGTAGGTTCAAATTGCCCTTACGTATACAGCCGTTTAAAACTTAGGGCTACATCTTTACTTCCCGCAAAAAACCTATCCAGCTTGAGTAAGGATTAGTTTGGGTGTGGATGACTTAAAGATGTCTTCTTATAGTTGGGACCCTCCTAGAATACATCGTAAAATATTTTTAAAAACTATTTATCTGCCTCCAATCATAATTATCTATGTTGCATAATTTTATGATAAATTTTATAAATAAATAAAAATTAACTAAAAAGAAAGAATATCAGAATTAATATCAAGTCTCGTATTAGGGTTTAAACAACTAGAAACATAATTAAGCTAGATTGCAATTTTAGTTGCCTCTTTATTAGTTAGGGATGAGACTGAGTATTACCGAATCTTTCCAAAATCTGCATGTCAATGAGATTTATACTAAATATTGTTGTTGTTGTACAATTTTGGCAGGAGAATGTTGTTTATTTTGTATTTTTCTTACTCCTTCGGGATCCTTTTTTTTTTTTGAAAAATAGGATCCATCAATTTTGTATATGTTGGTTTAAGATTATGATGTTCCATTAATTTTGTATAGATTCGACAAAAAATATTGAATAAATGAATTATTGGCAAATGAATAAACTGTTTAAATTAATTAATTTTCCTATGACGTCTATTGCAATTATTTGATTTGAAGGTGTAATACTTTAATCTGCATTGATTATGAAAAGCTTGACATCTTCTATTCTCTCTTTTTTTAAAACTATTATTCTTGAATATTTTTGCTTTCAATGTCTAGTTTTATAAGAAATTAATTGATGTAATTATCAAACAATTAATATTTAAATTTTCAAAATATTAGGGAAGTTATTGAACATCATATATATTGCTGGTATATCCTTCAACTCTTTTTAGTATTAGGGAGTATCCAAGCATAATTGGGAGGGCTTTGATACGCCCATCTCTTCAAGTTGATTAAAGACAAAAGGGGGTTCATGCATTGGCATTTGGCACTTTTTCTACATTATCCTCCCTTCTTTTATAATTTCCTTTTCATTTTACCCCAGGCATCTTCGTGTAATTTTTGTATGTTCTAACGAAAAGGTTAGCCAAACACATGTATAATTATTCCCTAGTGATCGGGTCGAAATATTTTATAATTGATGTTGCTATTTACATGTTGGAGTCTCGAATACAAACATTAGGCAAGTAGATAGTTTAACATCTATTGTCTCTTACATTAGATGATAGCAGGCATTACCTGCCAAAAAAATTATATGTATACAATAACAGACGAAGACTTTTCAAGTGGAATGCACCTTTGCAAATGATGATGAAGACTGTGACAACCACAATATTCTGAGATGATATGACGATGATTGTAATATCAAAACAACCATAGCAATGGCAGTGACGACGAGGAAGACGGTGACTTTGATTAATTCATTGCTACATTAATTCAATGGATTACAGTTTAATGCTTCAGAGCTTTGAGCATGACATGATCTGGAGTTTCGATCGGGTGAAGAAATCATCACCACTATGTTAGTTTTGCCAAATGATTTTGTAGTTATCTATTGTATATTTACAATAAATTAAAAAAGTCAGTTTGAAGAGAGAAAGAACATAAATAAAAAATAAAAAATTATATTATGATTTTAAGTTACTACAATAACTTTCAATTAAGTAAATGTAGATGTGATTGTACTCTACTAATTGTAATTACATTATTAAGTTTCTTCAATTTAAAATTCTTATAAATATATCTTCTAAATGATTGCGAGTCAAAGACTCAAAATTAGAAAGATATATTTTGTAACCATGAAAATAATGGGATCAGAATAAAGTAACAATGTAATAGAAAAGTGACTGAGATTCTTACTCGTCATTAAACAAATCCTTTTATATATATTTCCGGAAATTATACTCAGAATCCACCAACGCTTTATGATCATATTATTCTTTGTCTAGGTGAATGTGGAGGGGCCATTACATTTGGAATCAAAGATATATGGTGTCGATATCGATTTGCTCTAGCCAAAAAAGTGAGGGACCAGATTTATTTGACCACCTTCGACTAATAATAATTCTTGTTGATGAGCTAATATGTCCCCTGTTCCAGTTTTGGCTCAGAATCTTTCTTAATTGTGGACTAATTATACAGTACTCAACGAGGCTTTGATCGAATCGAAAAAAAGGAGATTCGATGACGGAAGAGATGATGGGGGCGCGATAATCATAATTAAACACACATTATTCTGGCTAAGTTTTGGGCTTTTGTTCCAATTTCATGCTCCATTTTCGATCAAGCTTTAAAACAGTAAAGAAAGATTGTTTAAGCAACTAATGCTTATTCCTAGAGGATTGGTTCTAAATTCCTCCCATCAACTGCTAATAAAAAGTCAAAAGTGTCGTTAGGGTTATAGTACTAGGACCACAGCTTGGTTGAACAGAAACCCTAAATATCATGAGATCATGTTCATGGAGTTTTTATAACGTAATTTATAATAAAATAATGTCATTTAGCCAAGATGAAGAGCATGGGTCCTCGACGCTTATCATGTTAACATGTTTCACCCAGGCGATAATTTAAACAAAAAGAGAAACAGTTAAGAGACAAATGCCAAGACAATTGCCTCGAGATGATCACGGCAGCTAAAGATCTTGTTCCCCTTTTTTGTAATGTAGCTTTATGATCCGTACATGCTATTTTATCCTATTTTGTATATACTAACATGAATAATGGCTACAAAGCACAACCTAACGTTGTAGGGCCATTATGAAACATTGAATCCTTACATTAGGCTATGTCTCGTCTCGTGCATGTAGAGAAAACTTTAGAAAAATATGCAATTAAGAAATGACACCTGTGCAAGAATTCGAAACCCTCACCTTTTGTTTTTTATGACTAAACAAGCATGGCAGTCAGTTGAATCTGTTGAAAATTGAACAAGCAGGTAAACATTTTCAGAATCATCTTCACCATTTGTCTTGTCTAGTGGGAACGAGGAGATAACAGGGTTGTTATTTGTTAATGGCAGTGATTTAGAATATTATTAATGGCAGTAGGAGACCAAACTAGGGTTTTGACGAGCTCTAGCTAGTTGACCCACCTAAGATTTGTAGATAACTAACATGAGTACTGGTGCATGGCGTGGCTCGAGGAATAAAATGGGAATTGGATTACTTAAAGTGCCATTGTTCTCAACTCTTCCATTGCTAGCTTTTGTTGTAAACATAAGACAAATGTTGTCATGACTAGTTAGACAGGCTCCACATAAGCTCTTTTTGGCATCGAGACCTTAAAATTGAGGAGTCATAAAGATTTTATATACATCGAGAAGGCATTAAATTAATCAAAACATTACTTTTAATCCCAGTTAAGAAAAAGCTTGAGATTTAGACCATATCTTGCTCCCTCCTCGTTACACGTTTTCAGGGTCGATGACACAATAATAGAACTTTGACTCTCTGTTCCTCGAACACAATCATGACCTTCTAAGCCACATTTTGCATAAAATAAATCTATGCACACAATGTCGTAAGTGCTCTTCAATGATCGAGTGGAGATAATGATGTGAATTGAAGGTAAGAAGCAACACACACTTGTCAAAGGATCTACAAAGTTTATATTAATTACTCAAGCTACCTCAGCCAATAGATTCAATTTAAACACAAGATGCCAGTATCGTTTTATGAAAATCATATGAAAAATGTGTTAACGAAGAAAGATTGGACAATGTATGAGAAATAAGACCCTGCATGTTTAGATGGCGTACAGCTTTCAATGTTGGAAGGGTTTGGCAGAGGAGGGAGACAAAGAGCAGAGAGATAGAGTTTGAATCAGTACTGTAGAAGTAGTCCTACTTTAATTGGGATTTGATAGGGAGCTAAGGGGTCTGTACTTGAGGAGCTGTCATTTCCTTCAAATTTGTTAATTTCGTAGACATTTTTGTACGCTAATAGACCGACACTAGGGTGCGGTCTCTCGCTCGGTCGAATCCCCAAGATTATGCATCCCATGTCTCTTCACCCATTCTTTCTCTTATCTCATCACATTTACTGTTCACACACATACCCTTTTGAAATGACCTTTCATTATGATCTGTATCACGTAACACCACTTGGACTACAAGCAAATTTTGACTTGATGTATTAATATATATTTGAATCCTATTCCAGGCTAATGAAAATGTTAAATAATGGCCAGATTGACCAATTCTAGAAGTAGAAACAAAAATGTATCATGGGTAGCACTTAACTCGTGAATCATAATCTATATTATGAGTTATACCGAAGTATTGAAACGACTAAATATCTTTATTGTGCGATGCAAACATTGAAATGACAATAAGATTTTGTTGTTCAAACCTAGGTACAGTCGCCATATATTCCACAATAATTCATACTTCAATCATATTGCAATCCATAATCTAACACTTGTTTTTATCTGTAGTTTTCTCTTAATGGAAGATGTATGTATTATAATTATTGGGGCCGGCTTGATTTGATGATGAAGAAGGTAGGATGCATTTGGTATTATTACAACTCAGAGAGATGCATAAATATAAAAGTAAACTAGATAGTTAGTCTAAAACAGTTCCGGAAAGTTTGGGATGCCACCATTTTATGATATTCTTGAGACAATATAGCTGAATTAACCGGGGAATGACATGTGTGGACGTATAAGAGGATGTAGTTCGTACCAATGGAAATTGTCTACTTATAGTTAAGACATATGTAGCTATGTGGCTACCTTCATTCTATGGTTTCCTTTAATTGGTGAGACATTTCAGTAACAAGGACACAGAAAGAACAAAGTAGTGATTAGCTATGAAAAGTTTAGTTAAATATAAAATGGAAAAGTGAACACAATAAATGTATTGTTTTTGGGAGGATGTGAATATTATTGGAAGGAAAAAGATTTGATAGGTCATCATGTAAATAAAGTTATGAAAATTTTAAAATGAGTATAAATGAGACAATTTTGGTGAGTATGTGGATTTGCTTTCCCTGTAAAAGAGAAATACTATTCCCATGGTAACTCGAGCCCTCTTATACAGTTATACGAAAGTTGAAAAGATTGTATTGGCAACATCACTCAGGTTCGGATCCATATACTCCCAAAAGCTGATACCCTTTTTCAGAAAGACAAGAATACCATAATTGACCCAAAACAAGGGAGAAAAATAAAAAGAAAAAAGAAATCCTTAGATGTCTTTTCACTATCTATTTAGGAACCCTCATGTTATGCTTGCCATAAATTTTATTTGTAAGACAACGTTCTAACCCATAGACACAAAAAGTATGATTTCACACCATCGTAAAGCACAACTTGTCGTAATCCTACTGTTAAAGCTTCATTTATTACTTTTTTCATATAAGAAATCTGATAAATATCAGAAAAAAAAAAGAGAAAGGAGGAATGAGGATAAGTGAAGAAAAAGAAGAAAGAAAGCCAAAAGCTTATCGAAAGGCCGTCGCTTTTCTATCAACATTTTAGGGAAGAGCTACGTACGTGTGAAAAGAATACAAAAGACATTACGTACATAATTCCCATAAAAGTCGAAAAGTATACCTGTATATATATATTATATTGTGAAAATAAGTGATGGTTTTGAGATAGAAGAAGACAAAAAGTACTGAAACGGAAAGCATGGGGGGCTATGGAGGGGCTCAATCTCTATTACGGATAAGAACAAATTCAGGAACTTTGCCACTTATGTCTCTGGTCTAATCATAACCTAATATCATCATCTTCATCTGCAGCATGCATGCCCATCAAATCGTCATCAACATGCTTGTGCATCATTCCTTATGATGCAGCTTTGGGGCAATTAATTATGATATATAAATTGTAATGCTTAGTTTAAAAGCCTATCTGAACCGAGTATATGTACTTGAGGGTGATTTACAAGGACCCACTGCCTTTTTTGGATTTAAAATTAGTTAAAAGATGAGAAAAATCATAAGGAAAAAATTGACCCTTTTAGTATGATTAACGAGCACTATAGATTAATTGTCAAATTTTTACTTGATGTAACAAGAACTTGTGTTGTATTTGAATAGATCGTGGAGTATTTCATCAATAAAACAGTAAGCTTAACAAGTAGAATATGTATATACCAAGTTTTTTTCTAAAAGAATTCGTAATAAAAAAATGTTCACAAATATTTGTACACGAAACAATAACAACAACCCTGGTATATAAGACTTTCCACTGACTCGAACTTATAATCTTTTTTGTCACAAATGAATAATCTTATGGGTTAGGTTAGATCTAAAGTTCACCTTTTAGTTAAGGTAATATAAAACCAGTATTGTTTTCCAGAGTTTGATTGACATGATCATACAATGATAAATCACACACGATCAGCTTTTTAGGGTTTCTGTTTTATCAATTCAACGCGACTGAGATGTTACAGAAACCAAATCCCGATATGAAGATGCTTTTTTATTAATGGCTTGAACAAGAGAAAGAGAAAGAGGTGGATGGGGACGGTGATGGTGATGGTGATGGTCCCCTCAAGACGGGTCCCAAGTATCGGATTATATGCCAAATGTCTCATAAGCAAGGTGAGCTTGGGATTCTCGTGTCCTAACCTTGTCTCTAAACTGTTTTCTTCCAATTAACACTCTTTTCTCCCAAGGATAGCTAGCTAATTAGGCGATATTTAAGAAAGTTGATTAAAGATGTCTCTTTAATTATTGGAAAAAAAAGAAGAAGAAGCAAATACCAAAATCAAATCATGCCAAGTGGCTCAATTCATAACCGTAGGTTTAGAGGGTCTCTTTCTGCTTAATTTAAGTTTTTTAAAACTCTTAAAATATTTGTTCAGATAAATATATATATCTATATAATTGTAATAAAAAGTTTAATTGTTCATATAATTGAATTTATAGTTAATTTTTGTAATAATATATAATTTTAAAATATTATAAAAAAATTAAAATCAGTGGACCACGATGCAAAACCTGAATTCATGGTTATAGGTCGTACTGGTACCTAACAGGATTGGTAACTAGGAGAAACAAGTTGAGATGGTGGGTTGCAAGTTGGGGTCGGTTTTCTGTGGGCAATTATAGGCATGGCATGGCACACGGACAATGTCCCTATCACAGATAAAAAGAAGCTCTATAGACACCTGGCCATCAACTATATTTGGTAGTGACTATGTCATTTCACTTTCTTTGCCTCTTTGGCATCGTTCGCATGGTGGAGATAGGAAATCATGGACTTTGTCTTTTCAAGTCAACCGCTTCTTACCTCGACAAAAATTTCACGCAAAACTGTCTCTAATTATTTATGATTTAAAAGTGAAAATTTCAAATTATGTGACTTTTATTTTAATTTATTTTATTAATTAATCGCTTAAATTAATAAGTTTTTTAAAATTCGATTAATTTCATTTAATAATTTTTTCAATTAAACTTTAATAATCTTTTCCAATTATATCTCAAATTCTTTAATTTTATTCAATATTTAGTCAATTTTATGACGGACTAGTACCGATTGAACCTTTTAAATCTTAGATCTCTCATTTTATCTATTTAACTTCCGGTCTGATTTTCAAATATTGATAATAACTAGTAATTAAGTGAGAAAATAAATAATTTTTTGAGAAGTATTTGAATATGTTTTTGTTGTACTTTAAAAGAGATTTAGGATCTTAAAATTGCTTAATAATAAAGACAAAAGTCTAAAATTTTTGTTATCATATCAATCGTTTTAAATTTGTTTATTAATGGAAATTATTTTATAATTGATTATTAAAATAGTAAAAATATTTTCAAATAATTAAAATGGGCGTGTGTGTGATAGAAGCACTTACAAAGTGGAAGGATGATGCCTTTGAAAGTTTGCATCTTTGTTTCAGCACGAGCGAATTTGTTTGGCTTTGTCTTGGTGTTGTTTCAATGTATAAATAATTATGATCCCCACGTCCCACATTAGATAGCTTAACGATACATAGGTGCGTGATAGTGAACGTAGGAGTCAAAAGGATTATGATATTAATATATGCAAACGGAGATTCGGATTAGAGGATGCAATCAAAATGGAGGAAACCGAACCACAGGCGATGGAAAGGAAAGCTATATACTTTGATAGTACGTAAGAAGAAACCGAATGCATTCAATTCTTTGCAACGGAATGGGCATGTAAGATTTCACACTAACCATTGTAACGTGGGGGGCTTTGAATCTGGAGCTAAAGGTCAGAATTTATGAAACTAGTTGTTTCATTTCGATCAAGGACGGGAATAAGAAGAAGCAGTTGTGTTCGTTCCTTGTTATTGGATTAACCAACTCTATAGTCTGTGAATTCTCATGAGTGGACCAGTGAAAAGGGTATCGTTACTTTGTTTCTTTTGATTATACACTCTAAACTTCATATGTGAGGTGGAAAAAGAAAATCAAAGTCACTTCAAAGCCTAATTATTGAATGCTGATATATAGAATTCTAAAAGCAAGATGCACATAATTGTCAGATAAACTGGAATTAGGCAACTGGATAATGGGATACAGAAGATTCTACTAACTCCTGAGTCATGTTACGAGGCCTACGTTGTTTTCGCCTTCGGTACGTAGTTTTTGTTGGGCCTCGACGAGCTTGTCAGTCCAATTACGACTTGCTGTCACCACACCATCGGTTACTCACTTCTTTCCTGCGGGGCTTCAACACCCAAACGATACTGTATCATGAAGATGAAGCTCATTTTCATGAGAAATTATGTATGAATCACCAATGGACCAACCTGCAAGAGTAAAAGATAACGATTGAAATTGCCTGAAATGGACATACTCACTTAGAATGATATGGAAATAAAGAAGCCCAAGTCATGAATGAGCTAACTATGAAGCATACTAGGAAGGTTTACGAGATGAATCAGCACATCGAAACCTTTAATACTAAAGTTTGGAGTCCGATTACATACTACGAGAAGTTGGAGCTAAATGTTCACAATCAAAAGAGTATAAGATAGACATATATCGCCAAATTTTAAACAAGTTTTCATACTTTGGAAATATATCAAACTATAAGTTGGCCAAATCCAAATACTTAAATCTAGGGATTAATGATTTGAGTGTTAGTTTGAACTCGATCTAGTTTAAAATCACTGTATTCGATTATATTTAATGAAATTTTCACTTGAATTTGAAGAATAAATTTTTAGAATGCATTCTGTCATAGACGGGTCAAATTTAACTTATCTTGTTACCATCCTTAAACATAAATAACTTGTTCGCTTTGGAGTCTGACCTTGAATTCGAGACCGAAAAAGAAGAATATGCAACTACATTGAAGAACTTAGGTGAAAGTTTTAACGACTGACACAACAAGTTGTCAAAGATCCAATGTTTCTTATGTGACTACTTTAGTGATTATATTGTTTTGGCATTATTTTTGGGTTACAAAATTGTCATTATTTTTGGATATGTGGATATTTACCTGGAGTGTTTACCCTAATTTCTTTAGAAAATACATCCCTTTATTTTGCTCATTATTTGCATACACCTTGTAGATGTTTGGATACACTGTAGAATGTTTCTGTCGTGGTAAAAAGCTTGGTATTTGCAAAGAAAAGATCCTCTTCTGCTTCGGGATTCTTGTACTTCAAACACTGATAGCATGCAGAGGGCAGTATTTTGTACTCCTGCAGCTCCCAAAACAACATACATTGGTTGAAGTGATAGCATCGATGATGTAAAATGTAGAATAAGTCATCGTATCTTTGATAATGACTCGAAGGTAATGAGTTAGGCCTGATTGAGCAAACTTCGGTCAGGTTTAAGTTTCACAATCTGGCACAACCTGAAGCCCCAACTTATATATCAATCAACCCTAAGCTTCTTATCGTAGTTGTTGTTCTTTCATCTTTCTCCTCCTTTTTTTCTCTTTCACAAATTTGTGCAATCGACGATATTGTAGAGGAGGAGAAAGTTACAGTTAGAGAACTTCTTCAACTCATCCTCAAATGCCAAGTTAGGATCTTCGAAATTTGCATCCTTCAAATCTCAGTTCCTTGAGGTCACAAGCTGCTCTTTTTAAGGTGAGTTTTAACTCTATACTAAAATTATCCTATAAATGCCAACTTGGTCGTGTAATGTAAATGTCGCAACAACAATTTGACTACTTTCTAATGATCTTCATTCAGATGATACATAAATTGGCAAAAAGTATTCACTAAGAATGTAATATCAGGACATGTAAGAGTAGTGTACTGAAAGGCGTTGCAATTTTCTAATAGTTTTTCATTTCAAAGTATGGTGGGGCTGAATGTTTGTTTCGTGGTGGACTTAGAGATGGCAATAAGCTAGGCTCAAGGGTGTGCAACTAGGCCTGTCCCAACCGACTTGTCCAACATTTTTTAAAATTAAAAATACAAAACGACGTAACGTGCACGAATATGACGGTTAAGCAAAATAGAACAGGTGACAACCAAGTACAAACTTTGGACCCGGATTGTGACAGCCAAGTACAAACTGAATGTGCACAATCCACCTACGACTTTGGTGGCCACCGGTAGGTCCATGACCTGGCGAAGCATTAAAGCTGTTTGGCCTCATGTCATTCAAGGCATGAAATGGGTGATATTTGATAGGACGACAGCACGTTTTTGGTTGGACCCTTGGGTCGAGGACTCAGGACCGTTACTCTCTCACGCCCTGCGACCTATCTCCTCTTCTGAGCAGTATCGCAGTGTACAGCAATATGTGGATCACACAGGTAACTGGGCTTGGCAAGAGTTTCAGTCTATCATTCCTCACTCTATTTGTTTGCTTATTGCAGGTATTCCCCCGCCTCAACCACATTCTAGGCCGGACAGATTGAGCTGGGGTCGGTCGGACTCTGGCAATTGTTCTACAACCTCCGCGTACTCTATGCTTATGGAGCATAATCCCCACGACTCCACCGGATTTTGGTAGCTTATCTGGCGCTGGGCTGGTCCCCAACGCATTCGTTCTTTCCTCTGGCTGCTGGCCCAAGATAAGCTACCATCCAATCAACAACGGCTGCGACGGCATCTTCATCTGACGGCCGAATGTCATCACTGCCAAGCAGAGGAATCTTCTCTCCATGTGATGCGAGACTGCACCAGAGTTAGACACTTGTGGCTCAGCTTCCCTACACAGGCCCTATCCCTCGATTTTTTCACCCTTCGGGCACACGATTGGCTTTCTAGAAATCTTCACAGTTCTCGCCAGATTTGTGGATTTGACTGATCCATTCTTTTCGGGACGCCCTGCTGGTTCTTGTGGTCGTGGCGGAATCGGTCAATTTTTGCCCCAATTCTCCCTACCTACTTCTCCGGTTCACAGCATTCTTGAATATGTGCACCAAATCCACGTTGCTTCCAGATGGTCCGGGGGAGCAGTGCCAGAACACTACACGCGACACATGCAACTCATCGGCTGGAGTCCTCCAGAGCCAGAATGGGTGAAACTCAACACGGACAGAGCGAGTCGGACAGACCCGTCATTGACATCCGCGGGTGGCCTTATCAGGGACAGCACCGGCTTCTGGCTTAGTGGTTTTGTTCAACACCTTGGTTGGTGTTCATCTTTCACCGCCGAACTTTGGGGCGTTTTCATCGGTTTGTAGCTGGCCTGGGATCTTGGTTACCGTAGGGTGATCTTGGAGTTGGACTTCCAGGTAGCCCTACACTCCATTACTGATTCCGACACCCACCTTGCCTCTACTAATCCCCTCATTTTCGGCATCACTGAACTTCTCAGCCGCAACTGGACGATTCTACCGTGTCACACATGTCGGGAAGGCAATCGGTGCGCAGACTGGCTAGCCGCTTTTGCAGTTAATTTTGATTTAGGGGTTACCTCCTTTGTTAATGCACCCTTCGGGTGCCTTTCGATCCTCCTAGAGGATATGGCGAGGTCTCGACACCCACGCAGCATTATGTAACTATTTGTTCTATTTTCCCTTCAATACAAATATATATATATATATATCTTCAAGCAGTAGCTTCACCTATAAATCGAGACTGAGCTTCACTTAGTACTCAAAACACAGAACATAGTAGAACAGCTCCTATCCTTCTAACATTTTCTACTCTTATTTCCTGCCAAAACTTGCAGTAAGTAGAAAATGGAGTCAAAAGTTTTTCAGTATGGTCTATTCTTGGTTGTTGCTATGATGTTTTGTTCAGGAGCCACAGCTCAATCTGGCTACACTAGGGTACTCATGAACTTATCCCCATGCCTCAACTACGTTACAGGAAATTCCTCCACCCCCTCATCGTCCTGCTGCTCACAACTTGCAAAAGTTGTCCAATCACAGCCACATTGTCTTTGCACGTTGGTTAATGGTGGTGGCTCGACGATGGGCATCAACATTAACCAAACTCTTGCTCTGGGACTCCCAGTAGCTTGTGATGTGCAGACACCACCAGTTGGCAGATGTAATGGTGGAGATTACTTTTACTTATTTCTGTCTCATACTTTATAACACGAAGATTGATACAGTATAAGATTAACCAATGTCACTTGGTTTTGTTCTATCAGGTGTTAATAGTCCAGCAACAAGGCCAGCAAGTTCTCCAATTAGTCCTCCCGCAGATGAGACTCCTGAAGACACACCTTCAGGAATTCCTGCAGCTGCAGGTAGCCTAAGAAAACTTTTCCATATCCTTTTTTTTAATGTAATAATTATTATGGTAAATATCACCAACTCCTAGTTTTAAAATCATATTGTGGCAAATTGAAGGAAATGGGTCTAAGACAGTCCCAACAGTAGGTAGCACATCAGAAGGTGGCATCACGAGAATGCAGCTTTATTTCACAGTGTTCCTCGTCCTTGTTGCATCATCGGCTTCAGTTATATTTAGCTTCTGAGCCTTATCTATGAAGAGTTTGGAAATTGCGTGTAGATGAGCTGTGATTGTATGCTCTCGATTGATGTTGTTATTGTTTTTTTTCTGACTGGGAAAATAAAGAAGCTTTAATTACGTTCCTTTTACTAGCTTTATACGCGCAGGGTAAACTTAAAATTGACATGTTACTGCTAGTTTGCATGTTTCTAGGCAGGGGCCTAGGCAAGCTTGTTGTATCAATAATTATGTTGAGGCTTGAGTGTGGACTTTATCTAAAACCAGCCCATAATCATGCCTAGTGTGATTGGCCTCATTTTTCCCCAAATTAATTAATTATTTAGTTGCATAGATTAATTTGCCAAAGCGTTACAAAATTGTAACGTTGCAGGAAAAGTGAAAGAAGTCATTGATCTATCGAAATCGATTCCGCAACTGATGACTTACACCTTCAAGAAGTCATCAAGATGATTAATCAAAGACAAGTAATCTCTAATTAGGTAAACACTGAAGAGAGCTGGTGCTGCATATAATCAGCCACCACGCGAACAGCATGCTGCATAAGCTATTCTACAATATACGTCACATATATTACAGCCGGTAATTATTCAATCTGATCTGCAAACATGTTATTTATTATAATTTCGTCGTATCCCTTTCTTTTTGTGACCCAATTGGGGTCTCGGATATTAATGTAACCACATTGAGAGAAAGGTGTTAAATTTGTAATCAATAAGAATTATCATGTGTACAAAATATAGATATATGGATAGAGGAATTTTTAAGAAATAATACTTCTGAAAAATTTGTTGATAAAAGGGATTTTTATTAGGATCATTGACTGAATAATAATACAAAAAGTGGCGTCTGTTACCTGTAATTAAGCTGCACTGCACACCTTGAGTATCTTTAGATCATTTGAAAAGGAGGGAAAAAAAAAAGATAAAAGAATAAGAAGTGAGACAAAAGGATGTAGGGATGGAAATTAAATTATGCATGGGTTGACGACGTACCACATCTGAAAAAGAAGCGGTCGGTTTTTCATTTTCTACTTTTGCAAGCCTTTGACCAACATCGGCAATGCCTCTGGTACATGCTTTATAAATTATTCAATCGAAGCCAAACAGAGGGCGGCACCTAAGTGTATAAACTTCGTTTTTGGTAGGATGAAAGCACCAACTATACCCTTTTTTGTGAGTTGGTCACCAAAGGTTTTGTTATAAAGAGTAGGCAAAGTTGGTGAACCACATTAGTTTCATTTGGCCATAATCTCCTTTATAAACATAACCCCTTTAAGTCTTAGATCACACAAAGGAAGCCCAAAAACAGATCGAAATCCTTATTTTACACACTCGTCTAACATAGTTCTACCTAGTCTGATAGTAAAGGAGAACCTCAATGGCAGCTAACAAGATGGAAATTGTGATTGCCTTAGCTGCTATAGCATCTTTTTTGGCAGGAGCTATGGCACAGTCTAGCTGTACCAATGCGATCATAAGTTTGTCTCCGTGTTTAAGTTACATAACAGGAAACTCTTCAACACCATCTTCAGGATGTTGTTCACAGCTTGCTAGTGTTGTCCAGTCGGAGCCTCAGTGTCTGTGTCAGGTCCTTAACGGCGGTGCCTCGTCATTTGGGCTCAATATCAATCAGACTCAGGCCTTGGCTCTTCCTAATGCTTGCAACGTCCAAACTCCCCCTGTTAGCCGCTGCAATGGTAAGCTGATCTTTTATTCATTGTGCAAGTTAAGCTTCAAATTTAAGTCTTGCTTTCCCTTTCATGGGACTCAACTAGTTCTTATGTTTATTCTTACGTGAACAGCCACTTCGCCGGTGGGTTCTCCATCAGGAACACCAACTCCAGTTTCTCCATCAGGTTTACATCGAATACTATATATGTTCCCTTTGTTATAATTTTTAAGCTTATCAGAGCCCAGACTGCAAAAGTTTTCCTGTCCTCACCGTAGTTAACTGTTTTCCTGAAGTATAAACCAATAAAACTGCAAATAGTTCTTGCTTCGCATCAACCGGAAAGGTCACATGTAACAAGATAGTTAACATTAGAAATAGGGTGGTTAAGGAAAATTATTTGGAAGAAATTGCTATGAGTTCCCATTAGTTAAGTGTAAGCAACGCACTGCTTATTTGTCATTTTTACATCTCTTTACAGGAAAAACAAACGATGGAACATCAGATGGATACTCTAACAAAATGACATTTTCTTTGATCTTCTCCGTCCTATTCGCAGCTTCATATGCTTCAGCCTTCACAACCATTTGAGCTCTACTTTCTAGGCATCCTCAGAATATTTTGACCTCTTTTATATTTTGTCTCATAAACTCTCCCTGTAGGCATACAGAAGAGTCTTGATTTATATCCCTTTTTCCGTTGGTATGCTTCTTCGGTCATGCGTGTAATCTACGTTATAAATAAACTATCTATGGATTTCTGGGTTGTAATATATAACCATACCATGGCATTGATTTGTACTCACCCTGGATTTTTGTATTTACAATAACCACCACCTAGATAAGCAATAATGTTGTTCATATTTGACATTAATCATATCGCAAGGATGATAATTTGGAAGAACATATATATTTATGACGCCTCCATCTTCTCTTGTGTTCAAATAGCCCATTTGCATCAAGCACGCAATATTCTCTTAGGTGTTAACATCCCTTTTAAAGTTCGGTTAATCTGTTAAACGAACCTGGAACTTGTGTATTACTACATATAAGATTTCGATTGACTTACCATCCTAAAGCTTCCATTTAAAGTTAGGTTAATCTGTTAAACGAACCTGGAACTTGTGTATTACTACATCACCCGATGCTAGAACAAAGAGGAAAAAGATGGACTTGAGTGGGAGTGAATGGAGGAAATTTAAAGATTCCTCAAATTGGATTGACATTTTATACACTCCTACCCTAACACACAGCCTTTGTATTAATGTTTACCTTAAAAGAATGATTTTCATTAGGAACCACAAAATTGACCCATTTGATCCAACTTGGCTGGGGTTAATCGCCCTAGGGGCCGTGGTTGTCCCTACCTGGCTCGGCTTGCAGCCTGACGGAAAAGTATAAAATGATGTCAAGAGTGACCCGGGCTTAATTTGACCTAACGTTATCTATAATTTTCATGGTCAAATATGCTCAAAACAACATTAAATTAGCATCAATTCAAAGTGATAGGATTAAGATTTAGACAATCTCATAATGTATGCATCCCTTTGTTCAGAGTTTTAGGACATGAATAAAACACAAAATGGTTGATGCTACCCTCAGTCTCAGGTTCAGCCAAAACAATACGACACCTGAAGCCTGGCATTACCCGTGAACTTGATAAACAGGACAGACAGACGCATGAAAAGGTCCAAGCAAGGCTGAGGTTGGGCGAAGCAAAACCCAACAAGAGATGGGTATAAAAACCTTGCTTTCCCACATTTCAGCCACGTGAGAGGAACGTGTCAACCAATTCTACGGATACAGATTGGGCTTAAGGAAGCCGAAAAGAACTAGGAATATCCTCCTCTATAACTAACTAATAAGCACTCGCAGTCTCTCTCTCACGCAATTCTACGCTACTCTGTATCTCTCTCCCTGGGTCCAAATCTGGATGACAGAGAGTTGTTGGGTGTCAGGTGAACGGTCTATCTACAAACTTTTTAAGTTTGGGAATTGCATTTCTTTGGCTTCTTTGTGATAATTTTTGGTCGCCATTGCATATAATCTTCATTTTTATTGCGGAATTGTTGAAAACCCGTGTTGATTCAAAGTAGGTTCTCATGAAGGAAAGGCAGCTTGTATATGTGTATCTGTGTGTTACAGTGTTTGCTTCTGGGGTTGTATTTTAGGCGTTTCAGTTTTGGAGCCATTTGTGTTTTCATTGCTTTGCTGCTTGTGGTTTTCTGGTTTTGCGTGGATTCAATAGAAGCTTCCGTGAATCTGATAATGAGTGTGTTTCTGCGATACCGCATTTGACTGAATTTCTGTTGGATTTTTAGTGAAATGATAAAATTTAATTTGTCTATAGCTTTAGTTTCTTGTGAGCCGCGTGTGGAACCTTTTGACTGTCACTTTCTAATATTTTCTGTTAGGAACTGCAGTTTGATGCTCTTCAGTGGAATTATGTGTTTATGCTCTATTTCTGGAGGTGCAATTTATATTTTAGCTTGAATACTAAATTTGTGGACGAAATTGTAAGTTTATCTCATTATTAAATAGTATGGTCCATTAACCCTACCATTATATGATGTTATATGCTGTTGCCCATCTACCCAACCTTGAGTCTCGATGATGGCCAGGGACTTGAGTGTTTAGTGGGTTTAAA
>JAOQMP010000208.1:31283769-31301275 GCA_027563575.1 Erythroxylum pedicellare | reverse complement strand
CAAAAATTTGATATTCGATATTATTCCAAAGAAATTTACATAATATTATGTAAATTTTCTGTAAGGTTCACAAACTTTATAAATAATTTCTCATATTTCTATATTATCAAAAAGTTAAAAACAATTATGAAAACACAGTTGGATTAACAAAAAATAAAATTTGGATTAAGAATGGAGTTATCGATTTATAATTAATATTAAGAGATGACAAGATCTATGATTATTAATAATACATTATGATGTGAAACCTACAATATCATCCATATTATTAATAAATTGTCTTAATTTAAATTCAAAACTATAAAATTTTAATTAAAAATATCAAAATCTATCTAATTACATATTTTTAATATTTTGTAAAAAAATAATTAGTATTAATAACTAATTATGCAATAACAACATAATACTATTTTGGTGAGTATAAATTGCATGTATAAATCAATCTTAAACTCACATATATTATTAAATATATATAATCGTAAATGTTACTAAAATTTTTGAGGTTTGAGTATGAAATTAGCAAATTTATTCTTTAAAATTAGATCTATTATCATAAAGATCATTACAAGTTATGATGTTGTATTTAAATAATTAAATTCATCAACCATGTGTTTAATGTTTATAGTCCAACATTGCTTTTGAGAAATATAATCTATTTATGCCACACTTCATCAGTTATTATCTATATCATGATTGTGACATTGCTTTTGAGAAACATAATCTGTTTATGTCGAACTTTATATGATATTATTTATATTATGATATTTGAACAAGGTAAATAACAACAACAACATTCTCAGTAAAAGTTCCACTCAGATGTGAACTTCTGAATAAAGTGTGATATAGAAACTAAACAAAGGGAAAATAGATGTTTGATGAAATTGAGATAAATTAACTTGTAACAAAATGCATTTGGGTAATATTTATAAGATTATGTATGGTATTATATGTGACATATTTTACTTTTTATTGTGCTTATATTTTCATCAGCTTTAATAAAAGGAATGACTTAATTAAGAAAATAATTTAAAAAATGGATATAATAGGAAAAATTGTCATCCGTAAAAGTAACTAGTTGTACTAAAAAGAAGAGGAAAAGGGCAGAGAGGAGACCGCCGGTGGAGGGACAACCATCCGCGGAGACACGGAGCCGCTCTCGCCCAAGTTTTTGGAATCTATAAAACAAAAAATATGTATGTATAGTTAATATAAACTTCAGTAACCCACAACTAACTCAACCACAGTTATCAAATCACTCCCACTTGTAATCTAAACCCAACTCTCTCTATATATACCTCATCTGCTCTTCCTCTTGGCGACGTTAATTTCTCCTCTCTTACAACTATAACCATATCTACTCTACTGTATTCTTTCTTATCGGCTTATCTTCAAGTCTTGGTCGACGTGAGTGATTGAGTGATTAGAGAAAATGAGTTGCAATGGTTGTCGAGTTCTGCGAAAGGGTTGCAGCGAGAGCTGTATTTTACGCCCCTGCTTGCAGTGGATTGAGAGCCCCGAAGCTCAAGGCCACGCTACCGTTTTCGTCGCCAAGTTCTTCGGTCGCGCAGGTCTCATGTCCTTCATCTCCGCTGTGCCCGAAAATCAGCGTCCTGGTTAGTGATCATCATGAGAAATTTATATGTTTTTTTGGTGTATGGAGAGAGATTGTTGTTTTGATCATTGTTTGGCTTCGTTTTTTTTTTTCTGCTTCAGCCTTGTTTCAGTCTTTGTTGTTTGAAGCCTGCGGTAGAACTGTGAATCCCGTTAACGGTGCCGTAGGGTTGTTATGGACCGGAAACTGGCACTTGTGCCAGGCAGCGGTCGAGACGGTGCTACGCGGCGGCACGTTGCGGGCGATGCCGGAGCTGATGACCGGAGGATCTCCCTCGGATGAAACGTCCGAGGGGGAGGTCACCTGTACGGACATGTGGAAGCTTCAGGATTCCAATCCTACTGCTCACCATTCGCGATTCTCGAGCTCTAGATCCAAAGCATCTCCAACAAAACGTAAACGACTAGTAGACGAACCGAACACGGTGAAGCTGCAGACAAACGATCTCGATCTTTGCCTTACACCGAGTTTTTTGCCACATAAGGCGGGGCTCCGACGGCCGGAGACTCCGTCAATGAACTCGGAGGAGTCAGTAACTACGACGGCCACCTGCTTGGAGAGTGGCCAAACAGGGGATCCATATGGAAGCGGAGGAGAGAGAAAGTTGCTGAGGCTGTTCATTTAGAGAGAGAAAGCAAAGAAATGATGTTTCGTCCGTCCGATTAGTTTGACGCTCACTGTTAGGTCGGTGTAAAATTTTTGATGGAGAATTTTGGGTCTAGATTTTTTTCAGAACCTAAATACCGGCGAGTCCGAGTCCTATTTTGTAATTTTCATTTTTTTGGAAGTGTCATCGGCAAAGGATTTCTCATCAATCTTCTGACCAGTGGTGGACTGGGGTTGAAGAGAGAGAAAAAAATGACTTTGCCAATGATTTTTGCAGTTCTTTATTTTTTTTTGTCTGCCGTCTGTGTTCAGCAATGACTAATGAATAAAGCTAAAGATTTATCTTTTACATATAATTATAATTAATACAAAATGAATCTAAAACTAATAGTTTTATATGAGTTAGTTGAAACAAGCCATTGGATTCCGAGATAAGGCATTCATGAATTCAAAGTTCTGACCTGGCCCAGGCGTGGCAAAGAGGCCAAGCATCAACTGCATTATCTTATTGGGTTTTGATGAGAATTGGAATATTATTAGCTATTAGATAGAAGTCATTTAAGCTTATAAATTAATAAGTAAAGTAGGAGAATGTTAAGGGGCTTTCGGCTACTGTGCAGCTTGAGTGTGATAAATAAGAACAAGAGGGGAAAAACAGGAGGGAGAGGCGGCTTTTGGAGAATGCAAAGAGACGTGAGGAAAGGAGGAGGAATCAGAGGGGAGTGGGGGCCCACATAAGTATTTTGCAGGTTCTACGTCTCTTTCTGGGGCCAATGGGAACCGGGGGATTGGGGTTTAAGGATGTGTAATATGTACGGCCCACGTCAGCCTCGGTTTTTGGCTGCCCCTCTTCTGCCTTTTTCCTTCTTTTTCTTATGTACGGTGGCTCCGTCTCCTCACTCTCCATTTGAGGGTTCACTATCTCCTCCTACTTTGGGAGTGGTGGGATCCACGTCGACACGTCATTGACAATACATTATTATTATTATTAAAAATATAATTTTAACCTTGTTATAAACTTATGAAAATAAATTTTAATTGAAGAATATTTTATTTTATTTTTATATAATAAATTTTAAATCAAATTTATGCGTAGTTTTAGGATTGATAAGTCATTAATATGTATAAATAAATTGAGGGATAAAAACGAAGGGGGAGCAATATGGTTCGTTTCAGTTTCTACTATGTTGCGTCTCGCCACATTTTGGTGTGGGTCCCACCGAAGTTTCTGCCCTCCCACTCCCACTACCTCAGCTCTTGCGTCTTGCCCTCAGCCCTCTACCTCTCTGTCGTTCTCTCTCTCCTCCCACTTCTTGTGGCTCTCAAATCCTTTGCTTGTGAATTATATTCTGTCTTAATTTTTCTTAATTATTTATTTATATAAGATCAATAAGGTTGGTACAAGGTTCATGAGAGTCAGAGGATCACGTCTCCTTCTTGTGAGCATCAATTTATTGTGATTGGAGCGGGACAAAATCTTTTGTGACCACGGCGAAATTTTCTGTGCCCATAATTTTGTGTTAATCTTATTTTAGATGATTTTATTCACACATTTTTCTAAGTCTTATATATTTATATAGATAGGATCGACGGGAATAAGGTTGATATAGGATTATAGGTACTGAGAATTTGATCCCAATTGGAGCATTTATTTTTGTTATGGTCTTTCAAGTATTATTTAGCCTCTGTTTGGTTGAGCTTATGTCAGTAGAGCTTTTGTTAATAAAGTTTTTTATTGTAAATCTTTTCTGACAAAAACTTTTCTAAAAAGTCAATTGACTGTTTAACTATCAATTAAAAAATAGCTTTTTTGAAAGAGCTTCATACAATAGACTGTTTGACAACATAAAAATAAAAAATACTTTTAATTATAATTATATTTTATTTTGTAATAAAAATTATTTATGCATATAAATATTATTTAAAGTAAATTAAACAATATACAAAGCATAATATATTAATTATTATATAATTTTAAACCTTATAAACATAAATAAAAATATATCTAGTCAAATCTTTTATATGGATTATATCAAAAATAAATATTAAAACATATAAAAAAGATAAATAATATTATATAAATCCCAAATAAATAGTTAAGTGCATAATAAATGGAAAGATGAGTTTGTGGGTATTGTAAAAATTGTGTATAAAACATAAGGATAAAAGGGACTAAAAAATAGGCTTTTTAATTAATATGAAAAATCTGTCTGAAAGAGCCATTTGAGAGGCCTTTTTGAGAAATTCCAAATTTAAGCTTCTTAAAAAGCTATATTTTGACTACTAAAAAAATCATATATATTAAAGAAGTGCTTTTTTATTTTATAGCCAAAGACACATTTTTCTTAAGAAAGACTTTTGTGGTGGAGAAAAGTATTTATTGGCCTCCTAAAAGTCCATCCAAACAAGTACTTAATCTTATCCACGTATTTATGTAAACTTCAGATAAACGTATAAATGAGATTTAATAGAATATGGTAGAAACTGGTTAACTGAAATAGAGGATCTAATCTCCAACTTATCCACCCAATATTTCTTTGTCTGACTAAACATTTTATGTTTTAAGAATTTTTTTCTCTTAAGAATATTCTGAATAAAGATTCATATTATTGATAATTTAGAGCTCGTCAAATGATCATTTCTTATCAGCACTCTATATTTCCATTTATTTTTTAAAAATCAAAGTTTCATAAATAATATCATTCTAGCATATATTAAGTAAATTAAAACAAAACACATTTTACAAATTCATTAATATATTGTCTAAGTATGCCTAAAATCATTTATTATAAATGTATGGTCGATATCACGAGTTCTCGCATGGTTTATAGTCAATCTTAGTTAGATAATATTTTCAACATAGATCCCTTTCAATATTATATTGTGTTTAACATTACGAATTCGGTGCTATAGATTAAGATAAAATTTTACACAAAGTTATGAGAATTTCATGCCTCACCGAGAAGATAATGTTTGGCGTACTTTCATGAGTGGTGCATGATTCAAGTACACGTTTTCTTGGTTAGCAAAAGGATATGTTTTTGTGTATGTTGTTTGCCGACGATGTTGTCTTAGTGAATGAGAGAAAGAGGGTGTCATTGTCAAGCTCAAACGTTAAAAGAATATGTTAAGAGTTAAAGAGTTTTAGATTGAACAAAACGAAAATTGAGTACTTAGAGTGTAACTATAGGGTAAGGTAAAGTTTAGTTCAAAATTTATACCACAAAAAGAGTGTTTTAAATACATAAAGTTTATCATCCAAAACATAAATGAAGATATAGTCCACCATATCAGATTGTGATAGCTTAAATGTAAAAGTACATTAGGAGTTTAGTGTGACAAGAAATACCATCAAAGCTTATATGTAAATTATATCACTTAACAATTAGGTTAATTATGCTATATAGGGCGGGGCATTGGCCTATCAAATAAGTACATAGTTATAAGCTAATAGTAGCGAAGATAAGGATGTTTTGTTAGACATGTAACTACTAGAAGAGATAATGTTAAGAATATATTGGTAAGAAACAAATTAAAGGTGACTAGTATTAATGAAAATTTAAAAGAGATGAGTATTAGGTGATTCGGATATGTTAAAAAGAGACATCCCGACCTTTAGTAGAAAAATTAACGTATAAGAATATATATAAAGGATCTCACATAGAGAAGTCTTTATCGTTTTCTTTAATCCTTAAAATTTTTTCCTTCGAGTCACTCATTTTATAAATATCCATAATATTTTGATTAATTAGCACTTCTCTCCTAGTTATCTAGCATAAGTAGTTTCTTACTAAGCTATTTACTTTATTGTAATGACTCATGTGACTTTATTTTTATACCTGTCTCTTTTTTTCTCTCTAATGTGCATATGTATTTAATTATTTTTATCTTATTTGTTAATCCTTACTGAGTTCTATATGTATTGTATTATATACTTTTTATATGTTTAGTTATACATATTTATTTATATTAAATATTACATAAATTGAATTAGATTATTTATTTTTATGTCATTAGTATGTCAATCAATTTATCTAAATTATGAATAATTAATTGTGCTTAAAATTTTACGCAACACATATTTGATATTTGAATATATCAATTGCAACAATTGCTTAATATAGAACTGAAAAAAATGAGACAATTATGGGCTCACAATAGGGCAACATTCAATATTTGTGAGATGCATTAATGTCACCTACATGAATTATGAATCTAATTCATGGAGAATAACTCAAGTAACAACAAAATAGTCTACATTCACAAATTTGGGCATTTTGTTTGTAAATTTATTCTCTTTATATAATAATAAGAAAGATCCGTTTTCAAGATGTAAACCTTGAAACTTAAATTTTTTTTTGTTTTCATCTTCATTGGAGGTGTTTGGAAAACATTTTATCAGCTGTGATTTTAGCTAATTGACTAAAAGTTAACTTTTTTACCATCTTAAAAAGTTATTGATATATTTAGTGAATGACTTATTAGTTAGCTTATTTAACCCTAATAAGCTGATTTCTAAAAGTTTCATAAGAGGAGTTTTTGGAGTTAGTTGTTTGCCTAATGACAGTATTGCAATCCATTTTACTCTCTACTTTTGCTTTGTGTGTTTTCAAAGTTATTTTTTAATCGTATAATTATGTCGTAAAATTTAGAAGAATATAATAATTGGGTTAATTAAACTTTTTTATGTTTATTTAATTTTATAATATTAGTTTACATTTAAAATATCATAATATTAAGTTTTTGAACATAAAGAGTCACATCAAATTAATATTTTTAGTATTAAGTACTATATATCGTATCTATGTCATACTGTAATTGTAAATAGTTTTAATTTATTAAATGATAAAATTCATACATATTATATGAAAATACTAATATGATGTAGCTCGCTTTACCATTTATATTAATAGAGAATTTAACATTGGATGATGATGATGATGATGATAATAATAATAATAATAATATTATTATTATTATTAATATTATTATTCAATGGTAAAAACTTAATTTTTGTAAAATTAAATATATAAATCTAAATTCTTATAAGAATATTAAATGAAATATTAATAAATATAATATTCATCTTCTTATAATTTTTTTAAAATCATACATTCACAAGTTATTTTACACATCAACCGCTAATATTAAATAACTAATTTTATCAAATATTTTTAAAAAATAAATAATGTAATCCGTTGTTTGTCAAATAAGATTATTTTCTTATTTTTTCCGCTTCTTATTCTCAGTAATATTAAGATACAATCGAGCAAATTAGGAGACGCTTCTTTCCTCATCAATTCACATATCAGATATAGACATACGTATTTGTACATATATTGACTATTGAACAGATGCAGCTTTGGAAGTATCTAATTTCCTCACGACAACCTACGTCGTACGGGCTTAACTGGTAGCAGAAAACAATGTTAAAACCTGCAAAAGGACAATAAAAAAAGAAAAGAAAATGAAAACATTACATGGAGGAAGCCATTAAAGAAAAGTTCAAGGAGTGGGCATGAAGCACTAACATTTCGCGGTTTTGAGAAGGACAAAACGGGAATAGAAGGACGACAATTTCACCAAGGCTCCCCATTCATTGAATATAGTCTTAGACTAGCACGACAAATACAAAGCTTCTTGTACGCATGCAAAGCTCCCAATGTTCTCTTGTATACTTATCATTATAGCAATAAGATATGTTTAAATTAGTTTAGTGGTACGTGTATTAGACCTAAAAACTTTATAGAAATAAACTAAATCGTAAAGCTAAAACTTTTTGAAGGTTAATGTGTATATATATATTAAACTACAACTACCAAAGAAGGCCGTTGCTAGTTATGTTACTTTGGAAGTCGTTTTTATGTAATTTTTGAACAAGGTAGTGGTCTTGTTAATTTGGTATATAGTATTGGGAGAAACAAGGTTTTGGTAGTGAATATACACTTTAATTTTAATAATGTTAAGTTGAAAATTTTAATTAAAATAAAGTTGCGTGGACCAAGTATTGAACTATTCCCTAACAAAAATTGTACAACTTATTCCATTAAAATGTTGTTTTTAAGATTATCTAATCGTGTATATTTTACGTAGATAATGATAGAGCTTTGACCTAGCCTAAAGGTGAAGTGATGGATGTTGTCCATAGCTGAATTGATCCAAATACAAAGGTCCCTTTCTTTTCTTGCGCCTTTAAATATTCCCAAGATTTGGTAAAAATGTTAGGATGGATTATGTTTCAATTATTTATTGCCATTCAAATTAATGCTCATTGCAAGTTGCCGAAGCAAGTTGGCACTTCAGGGGCCTACCTGCCTGTAAGTGGATGAAGGGCGATATTGCCATCCTACGTATGTTTTGGGGACTTTGAGTTTCTTAATCTGTAATTGGATGCCAACCTTGTCATAGCTGGACTGCAACTGCAATCTAGATGGTTGACCGAAGACCTTCATGGAGGTTGGAGCACACCACACACAATCCTTCCCTCCTCCTCCTCCTCCTAAACCCTTGGACAAGTTCTCAGCGTTGGGGAATGTTTTCTCGCACGTGAACACGTCAGCTATTCAGTGTGTCTTAGTGGGCCGCATGAGAAGGGAGTTTCGCGGGACCTGTTGCTTGGCTTCTCCTCTGTTTAGTTCTCTTAATTACGCAATACTTATTGCCAATTGACTCAAATTCTTACTGTATAGTTTTAAATTTGCATTTATGAACGTAGAATTAAAAATTAAGATTTTTATAACGCGTTGACATCAGAAGTCTAAATTTGAACCCCTAATCTAATTTTATAAAAATAATGAATTTTGCTACAATTTCAGAAGTAGAGCCCAAAAAAGTCTCCAAACTGGGCAATCAACTTCAAATCTCTAGTTCTATGATGAGGCGGGCCTATAGACATGTTTAACTTATCAAAACCTCCGAAGTTTTAGAGCCCAACAAACGCACTGGTCCCCTCACGAGACATATTCTTTAAAAACTTATAATCACTTGAAATGGGTATATTTATTGAAAAAAAATTCAATTATTATTAATTAAATAAAAAGCAAAAAACTATTTAATTATGCATTCGAAGATTAACAAGATTTTTTTTTTCCAGTAAGTGATATTATCACCGCTTCACATAATTCGCTTTGAAACCCTAAACAACCACGCCAAGTGTTTGACCAAAGAAAGAAAGGAAAAAGTAAAGCTTAATTCCATATGTTTCTTTGTATAAATCTCACGCCTTGACTTTTGTTTCAGTCCCCAACCACGTCAGATGAAAAGTAACATTGACTATTTTCGAATCCACCAAGTCCTAGAATAGTAACAACCAGAACAAGAGGCAGAGTACACGCAACTTATCAATTCTTAGTTTGAAAGAAACTCAATCGAGAGGGTAAAAGTGAAAGCTGGAGGTTGTTACAGAGAGAAGGAATAGGACAACGAAGGTAAAGAGAGAGAAACAATGCATGTACATGATAGATAAGGTCTAAAAAGTTAAAAGAAAAATGATGTTTCATTGAAAGTGAAGCACTGACTCAATTGTAATCACCATAAAGCAATTATGGTCATCTTCTTGGTCATTTTCCTTCCTTTTTGGAAACATTTGCGAATTCGATTTTGTTTTTATTACTGTATTGGTTATAAATCCAACTAGGAAAGAATAATTGGCTTGAATGATTGGTTAAAGTGTTGAAAATTTTCTTGCTACTTGCTATTTCTAGCAACAACATTCCAAAATTATAGACATCAACTTTGCAAGAAATGCTTCCAATGTTTTTTGTACATCAACTCTTAGCCATGTAACCAATCCTCCTTCTTGCTACTATTAGGGATACAATACTATTATTTGTTGTGTACAATTTCGTGTTGGCGGGAAAGGGAATCCAATTGTATAAACAACAACAAACTACAACCTTTCCCAAATTGTATAGTTAGATGGGAAATAGATACCAACCAAAATCAAAGTAGTATAATGCAAATATAATCAGCCCAAATAATATAAAGAATACAAAGATTTACGTGAAAAACCCCACTGTGGGAAAAAACGACGGGTCATTAATAAACTGTACCAAAACTTCCACTAATCAACAACAATCAAATGGGTAAGACAAATTGTTCTTCCCTAGCTCAACTAGAGGTAACGTAATCATCAAGGAAGCTCCTTGACACAATAAAACCCAATAATCATCAGCCAAAGGTGGTCGAGTACAAATTTGTATACAAGGAGGGCTAGACAGAAAATACCAAGCTAAAGAGCTCTAAATCAGATTATGACAGTTGGATGTGAAGAGGCAAGACCTAAGAATAACATACTAAAATTTCATCTCAATCGGAGGTCGCTTGGTCATCAATCAGGGCTAGAGAAAATTCTAATATGCACTTTCTTTCTCTTCTGGGTACTTTCGCTCTCTCTCTCCTTTACATACTCTAGAGTGCTTTTTATGACTCTCACACCTACTCACTCATATGATTTCCAACCATATATCCTCTCTTATATACTCATTTTCTTCCCCATTTTACACATCAATGAGTAACTTAAAAGTGGGGGCAAAGATGACTCTTCAAACCAACATAAAATATCATCATATGAAACAATACTCATATGGTATAACATATGAAATTATTCTAAATTAATGGACTCTTCCTCTAAGGATGAGGGATTAACACAACATAGCTCCCCCTCACTCCTACTCGGGGGCTCGACTAAGCCCATTTTCTTTCGACAAGCAACAAGTTTCTCTTTTGGTAAGGTCTTTGTCAATATGTTCAATCTATTAAGGTCAGTGTGAATCTTCACAAGCTCAAACAACTTGTCTTTTATTGTTTCTCGAATCTAATGATATCTCCTCTGAATATGTTTGGTTCAAAAATGGTAGACAACACTCTTGGTAAGGTGGATGACACTTTGATTGTCACAATGGAATAGTAACTTCTCTTGGTTCAAACCCAACTCCTCAAAACAATCTCTCATCTACATTAACCCCTTGCTTACTTCAACAGCTATTATGTTCTCTAACTATGTAGTTGACAAAGCAACACACTTTTGCAACCTTAATTGTCATGATACTGCTCCTCATACAAATGTCATCAAGTATCCGAAAGTAGACTTGCTCGAATCAATATGCCTTGACATATCAGCATCTGTGTAACCATCTAACACAATTAGTCTAGGACCAAAGCGTAAGCACACTCTGGAATTATCTCTAAGATACCTGAGAATCCATTTAACTGCTACCTAATGCTCTTTTCCAAGATTACTCATGAACCTGTTAACAACCCTAACGATGTCAGCTATATCTAGCCTTGTGCAGACTATGACATACATCAAACTTCCTACGGCCGATGCATAATGCACCTTCTTTATCTCTTTCTATTCTTCATCACTTGTAGGACACAAACAGGAAATTAATTTCATATGGCATACAAGTAGAGAAGTCACGGGTTTAGCCTCGTCCATCTTAAATTTTTGCAGCATCTTCTTTATGTATCTTTCCTGTGATAGCCATAGATTCTTATTCTTCCTATCTTAGGAAATTTACATGCCTAAAATTTGCTTTGTAGGGCTAAAGGTCCTTCGTTGCAAAGGATCGACTTAATGTCTTCTTCAAACTGACAATATTCTTGGTATCATGATCAACAATTAACATATCATCAATATATAACAAGGGAATGAGAAAATGACCACTAACATAATTCTTCATAAAGACGCAATGATCGACATGTGTTTTGTGAAAACTATGGTCTAATATAAAGGACTAGAACCTTTTATACCATTACCGAGGTGCCTGCTTTAATCCATATGAGCTCTTCTTCAAACGATACGTAAGTTTCTCACTTCCCTTGACCTTGAAGCCTTTAAGTTGCCCTATATAAGTTTTTTCCTTATGATCACCATGGAGAAATGCAGTTTTCACATCAAGTTGTTCAATTTCCAAATCCATACTAGCGGCCAAACCAAGAACAACCTAGATTGAAGACATGTTTATAATTGGACAGAAATTCTCATCAAAGTTAACAGCCTTCTTCTGGTCGAAACCTTTCACAACTATTTTTCACTTATACCTGAGTGGTGTACCATCTTCTCTAGTCTTCAATTTGAACACCCACTTATTCTTGAGTGCAAGGTGTCGGCTCCTGAAATTTTTTTATTTATTAAGCATGATTTAAATTAATTTTGAGATCTTGATATATTAATTATTTTTGGAGTTAATTAGTATGTAAATGTTAGTAGGATTTTATTGTATGGGTTAATTGAATTAAAGTAGTAAGAGTATTGAGGGCATTTTTGGAAGATTACTTGAGTATAAAAGACATAACGTATGGAAGGAAGGGCACATTGGACATTTCTCAATCAATAAGGGCATAATTGGAAGAAGAAGTGTTGTCTTATTTTAAATGAAGAAGAAAAACGTGAATTGAGGGAGAGAAGAGAGAAAAAAGAAAATAGAAGAGAGGAGAAGAGAGTTTCGGTGGAGAAGAGAGAAAAGAAGAGAAAATAAGCTAGGTTTCGATTTTTTTTAACCTTTAAGAGAGATTTTGAGGTTGATCAAGAAGAGAAAAAGGTAGAGGAAGAGAAGAGCTTTCATTAGAGCCAAGAAACTCTTCATTTGGTGAAGAATCAAGGTAAGCCCATTTTGAATCTTTTGGATTTTTGGAAAGGTTTTAGTTCTTGAAGCTTAAGAATTGCATGGGTTTAAGCTTTCTAGGATCAATTTTATGCATATATTTCTTTGGGTCCTCAAATTAGAGTTCCTATTGAATTGGGAATTTTGTCCATGTCAAAGGAATCAAAAGAGGCAAGAGGAACAAGAGGAGAGGCATCTTTGAGCAAGTATTAAGCAAGGAAATTCAAGGTGAGTTTCATGTTTATAATTGAGTATTGAGTCATAAATGTTTTCTTTTAAAGTAAGAAAATAAAATGATTTCAAATTGCTTCATAATTGTTGCATTATTGGTTTTAGATGACTTGATAAATTGTTATATGTTTAGGATATGAATTTGATGGAAATGTATGTGAAATATTTCATGTTCATGGACAATTGGGTTTCTGAAATATGCTTTTGTGGCAAAATGTTAAGAAAAATCATATTTTCGAAAAAGTGTCATTTTGGGTAATTTGTTTTCAAGTCATGAAATACATGTTATGTGGGCTTGTAATGGTACCCTAAGTTAAGTCGAGTGCACTTTGCTAAGAGGCTTCTTCTGCCTACCCGCTAGTGGCATGGAGCTCCTTCATGAACTCCCCTAAGTTTAGGGCTATGCAAGACCATTATATGTGATTGCAATAGTACGTTTTGTTTACGGCTGCACAGGATCATTATGTGGAAATGTGTAATACGTTCTGTTTTAGACTACCCAAACCATTTTGATGTGCTTATGTGTTTATGATTTTTTGAACAAGATGAGGAGGGCATAAATTATGTTGTTTTTGAATTGGATTACATAATGAGAATTTGACAAATATGTGCTTTGTAAATTCAATATGAATTTTCTCAGATAAATGAATATTTTCAAGGTTTTGCTTATTTCTCTATCATAAACTTTTTATCCACGAGCTTTTAAGCTCACCCCCACTCTCCTTCCCCTATTTAAGTGATGAGCAAGAGAACGAGTGAAAGAGAGTCAAGGCATCACTCCGAATTTGCATGTTTTGTTTTATTTTGGAGTAATTTATGTAAAACAAGGCTGTAGTCTCATTTTTTAGCAATTATCATTCAAGTATCTTTTGTATTTTGGGGATTTTGGGAAATGATGTATTGTGGCTTGAAATGCCATTAAAGCTTTGTAAACCCTTATCTTATGACGTTAATGAAATATGAATTATGTATTGATGATGTTGAGTTGAAATTAAGTATACTTGAAGAAGTTATAAACTTGAGATGATGAATCTTGAACATGAATTATTGTTATATTTATAAGTGAGATATTATGGAAAAGAAAGATAGGATTTTTGTGAATGATGAGAATTAGTTGTAAGTGATGAGTAAAATGAGTAGAGATTAGAGAGTTTAATGAAATAATATTGGTAGTTGAATGGTATAATCATGACATTCTAAGTTTGTACAATGCAAATTTCAATTTTTTCATAAGGGAAAATTTGTGTTCTGACTTCAGGGGAAAATCTGTATTAATCTTAGATTGAATCCCTTCGTCTGATTTATCTTAGACTAGTCTGATCCATCTACACTTTTAAAATTCAATATAAATCTCTCTTTAAGGTCTTCATAGAAGTTGTAGATTTAGAAGTCCTCTTTGAAACCATCCTAAGATGACATTGATCCGACATCTATAGCAAAAGTTATAGTGTTTGTCCCAAAAGATGTTTGTTTATAAATGATTGACTTATTAATGTTGTTCAATGAGATGTTTAGGCTTGTTAGTGATATTAAAGGAGCCCAATTGAAGTAGGATTGAGTTATTAATGTAAGGAGAGTGTTCTAGGTGTTAGGTAATGATTCTAAGATCTTGATAATTGGTTATGGGACATGTATTAAGGATATTCACCCGGGAATGTCATTTAAACATGCATTGTACATATTTAATATACATATGTGTTCATCAATAGACACTTATACAATTGTGCAAAATTGTTATATGTGTATATTTTGCATGATATAGAGGAACGTATAGAGTGAAATCATCCAAACATTTCTAGACTTTGGAAGCAAATGCTAATCGGGAGCATACTGTGAGTAGACCTAGATGGTCTTACTTTATTGTTGTTTTATTTATATTATGAATTGAATGATTATGCAATGTGAATGTGTTGGTCCCGGACAATATATGTCCGAGGAGTTTGATAAATGTGAGAATATTGTAGTGCTCCCTGTATATGAATTTGAACGAAATATGTGTACACAATTTGATTGCTAAATGTCGGACCACGGTCCGATGATGAATATGTTTTGAATGTGCATTTGTGTATGAACAAAAAGTGATTCTCAACTTTAATGTTGAATACCAGACTAAGGTTCGATAATACGTGAAAATGAATATTCGATAATACGTGAAAATGAATAAGTGATTATATGTGATTAATGAATTTTATTACATGAATGCATGAAAGATAAAGGTAGTTGTGACTAGAGTAGCCACCGAAAAAGAGCTTAAAGTTTAGAATGTGAAAAAGAGCATCGAGCTTAGAAAGTGATTAAGAGTCAAAGGCTTACTATATAAAATGAGTCTGGTATCCCCAATGGATATGAGATAGTTATTAATAAGCCTGATATCCACAATAGATACAGGACAGTTATAGGCACTCAGTCACAATAAAGTAACAAATGAAAGTGAGTCTCATGAGCACTGCACATACATATGATATGTATGTTTAAAATAGTTTGAATGATTTTTGAACGTGATAAGTGTTTGAAAGATAAATGGTTATTAATGCAATAAAGTGAATTATATGATTACATGAACTGTAAGTGTTATGTGATTGAGAGAGTCATCGAGGATGGTCACTCACTGAATTCTCAAAACTCACCCAAAATTTGTAATATTTTTTTCAGGCTCAGCAGAGTACCCCGTTAGGCAAACAGGAATATACGTACTGCATACAAGTGAAAGATAGAGGTTGGGATCAGTTCGCGTCTACATAGAATTTTTCCTTTAATTTTTGTAGTAAGGAATGTATTCTGAAATTATTGTACAATGCGTATGCGATTGCCTTTATACTATAGTGACATTATGATTGTGAGTGTTTTGTATCTAAAATGGGCCCTAGTGATTAACCAAATTATGATGATTTGAAAAATGTTGGTAACTATTGTAAATGAAAATATTTATGAAATAAAGTATGGGCCCGAATTTCTGATTACTGATTTCCGCATACACGCGAGATTAAAAAAATTTGTGCTGAGTTTCGAGTGTTTGAATATCAGAATGAGTATGTAGCACGCCACCCTCGAGGGGCACAGACTCGAATATCACTCAGGTTGTCAGGTACGTGTCTTGCGAAAATGGGGTACTACATTGGTAAAAATCCCACATCGGGTGGGAAGGAGAACAAAGCATGCCTTATAAGGTTGTGGATACCTTCCCCTTGCAGATGCGTTTTCCATGCTTTAACGCATCGGATCCTATCAAAACTCTTAAGGTAAGTGTGCTTGGGCAAGAGTAGTACTAGGATGAGTGATCTCTTGGGAAGTCCTGCAGGAGTAGTGTCCTAAAGCGGCCTACACGCTGGAAAAGCAAAACCGTGAGGGTGTGGTCTACGAGCCACTTAAAAAGGCCCAAAGTGGACAATATCTGCAAGTGGGTGGTCTGGGTTGTTAGAAAAAAAGTCTTACACCAGCACTTGGAGTGAAAATGAATCTAAAAGTGAGTACGGAAGTGAAGAGCAAATTGTGATTCATTAAGCTGCATTGATTAGTAGCAACTAGTAAAGAAACTGACATTGATGATACAAATGTTTCAATATTAAACTCTAATTCTAATAGAGAAATCGATGACAGTAAGTCAGAATTCAGAAAGGAAGATATTTGCAAGGTCGATGAACTAATGTATAGCAAATGAGTGAAGCTAGATGAGTTGCTAGAAAAGAGAAAACAAAGGGGATTTTCAAGGTGTTGGATATAAAAGTGAATGTTCTCAGGTGAATAATGAGAAAAATGGTGAAGTTAGGTTTATCATAGAAGCAAGATCAACTAAGCAAGAAGAAATTTCAAAAAGAAGCAGAAAGTTCGTGCCTACATGTCACTTTTGTGGTATAACACATAAGGACAACTCAAAATAGAAAACCTAGACATTCTCGAAAGAACGTTCCGCAGCAGAGGCTACCAAATCAAATTTGGGTTAGAAAGAATAAACCGCAAGTAATTGTGGCTCTTAAATCCATTCGCATTGCTTCGTACAATGGATGGTACTTTGACAACGAGTGTTCAAGGCATATGATAGGTAAATGAAGCTATCTGATGAATTATCAAAGTTGTATGGATGGTCATGTTATATTTGATGGTGGGAAGAAAGCAACGATGATTGGTAGAGGAACTCTTTGTGTGGATGGATTGCCTCATTTCGAGTATTAGTCAGCTTTGTGATGATAGGCTATTAGTCTAGTTTTACCAGTGATGAATGCAAGGTATTAAACCAATAAGAAAATTGTATAGTAAGCGGAAGATCGGTGGATAATTGCTACATGTTGGAAGATTATGAAGTTATTTAAGATGTTTTAACTGTCATATGTGATAATAAAAGGTCTATAAACATCTCCAAAAACCTATTTCAATGTTCAAGAACCAAACATATTGATTTAAAGTATCATTTCATTCAAGATTTAGTGGAGACTAAAGTTTATAGTTCTTCACA
>JAOQMP010000208.1:31231948-31250296 GCA_027563575.1 Erythroxylum pedicellare | reverse complement strand
TCCAACGTGGATTCAGATCTGTTTCCTTTAGAAGGAAATGAGGCTTTGGTCATTTTTCCTTCAATACAAGATTCACATGTGGGTAATGGATCACTATCCAATCCCATAAGGATTCCATCCTTTACTAACCTGTCAAGTATTTTCTGATTTATATAACCCATTCTTAAATGCCATAGATACTTTGAATTAATGCTAAAGACATTGAATTGTCTTGGTTTTATCAATTCTGTGGTGTTTAGTGGGCCTGACATAGGTTCTATAAAGAACAATCCCTGTTTAATTGTCGAATCGCAAATAAAATCCTTATTCTCATATATTGAAACAAAATTTTCAAAATGTAAGGAATAATCAGATTTTATTAGACAAAAAATAGAAATCATGTTCCTTACAATCATTGGTATGTAATAAACATCCTCCAAATATAAACTATGACCACTAGTAAAGTCTAAGATAACTACTCCCACTGATTCTGCTAAAACATAGGAACCATTTGCTATCTTGACTTGAAACTGGACTTTAGGTAGTCTTCTCCTTTGCTGGAACGCCTGCAAAGAATTGCAAACATGGTTAGTGGCTCCTAAATCTAATATCCAAGAAACAGATAAATCTGTCACATTTCTAGTTCTTAACAAACTTAGGAAACCTATAACTTGTTTGTTTTTTAGGGACTCAAGATAGACTAGACAGTTTCTTTTCTAGTGGCCCATCTCATTGCAGTGGAAACACTTTCCTTTGATGTTCTGTTTGGCCTACTTTTTCATCAGTTTGGCTTTGACCCCTGTTTGGGCCTTCTTTTCCATTGGACCCTTCTTCTTTTGCTTACCCTTACCCTTAGGCTTTGAAAAAGATGCTACATTAGCTTGGAGCCCATGAGCCTTGATATTCAATATCTCCTCCGTACTCTAGAGGGTATTCATCAACTCACTCAAGGTTTAATCCTTACTGTTGAGCTTATAGTCTAACTTAAACTGCTGAAAAGAAGAGTTTAATCTATTGATAATCATAATCATCTGTGTGTCCACATCTATATCCTCCCCAAGCATCTCAGCCTCAGTGACCACAGAGATGACCTTTATTATGTAATCTTGCACTGGTTCACCATGTTTCTGTCTGAGATTATGAAAGTTTGGATAGCTTTCACTCTTGCAGACCAAGTCCTTACACCAAACATCTTATGTAGGTGATGGACCATTGAACTAGCAGTTTTTATATGAGCAATTTTCTTTTGCGATATGCTACTTACAGAAGCTAGAATATAACACTTAGTAATTTTGTCATAATTCTGCTAACGCTCATATTGTTGGACTATCTCAGGAGTCGAATCTCCACCCGGAGGTATAGGCTCATTTTTATTTAACACCCATGAAATACGTTCATATTAAAGAACAATGTCAAGGTTACGTCTCCATTCATTAAAATTGTTTTCATTTTCCAATTTGTTATTTGTTAAGAGCAGGGTGAGTGGATTCATTTTGTGGTTGACAATGTCTAAAAATATAAATTATTAAAACATGAGCATACTAGTCAACAATATTGGAACTTTGTATAAAACATGATGCATGTATGCATGATGATAGATTTAACAAAACTTAAAAAATTAAAACATTATATGTCAATTATTTTTCTTATCTATAACAGACTAAATGACGATGGGCCATCTTATCCATTAAAAGAAATTTAAATTTGAAGCAGATTGACGGACCCTTCTAAGCTGTAAGGAAATTTTCGAAGACATCTGGTATGATTGTTCTTTAGCCTCATTTACGTAATTTAAAAGATAGGATCAGAATTAACGAACTGAAGAAATGAAGTTTTTGGATCTTTCTCTATATAGAAAAGGGCTTATAACAATATTAAACGGCAAACAAAATGCTTTAAGTAGGAAACTAAACAATTACCTTATTAACTTAGAAAAATAAATAAAGAAGGTATATAATCTATTCCTACATTATGAAGAATTGTACTAGTTTTAGAGGTCTTAAAAAGAATGGATTGAGTTGACTGAGATGAATATAAAGCGTTTTCACCTCTCTACTAAGTGATCTCCTTAAGAAAGAAATTAAAAAGCACTTCAAAGAAATTTACAAAGTGAAGCATGTTAATGAGAAATCTATTCATTACTAAAATTTACTTAGCTTCCTCATAAAATAACATCAAAATTATGTAGCCAAGTTACAGGTGAAGAAATATTTAGTGTGGTTAATAGTACGAGACCATTGAAATCTCTAGGCATAAATGGCTTAAACCCTATATTTTACTAAAAATATTTGGAGGTGGTGCGGAATAAAATTAATGACTTAAATTAATGACTTAAAAAACCCTTCATGGGTGTATAATAAGTCATTAATTTTATTCCGCACCACCTCCAAATACCCATGAAGGGTTTTTTAAGTCATTGTCTTTCATATAACTACCAAGGTGGTTATATGTTTGAATGAAACGTTACGAAGACAATATATAAGAACAAAAATGCATTAGTTGCTTCGAATGTTTTTCAGTTTTCATAAAAAAAACAAGACACACGAGGATAAAAGATCTCTGCAGAAGTTTGAAAACGTTCTTTAACCGGTGGAATCATAACACGAATCCAAGTATGTGATTCTTCATTTTATATGCATATGATCAGATCCTACTTAATATAATCTATGTGATTATGTTTTATTCTGTTAACATCTAACAATGGAGATGAGTCTAGCATAAGAAATTTCATCAAAGCCAAGCAATTATCTAACATCAACCAATGCAAATCCTTAGCATTTTAGTTTTTTGTCTTTTCTCTTTCTCTTCCTAATTGTCCTAACCCATAACTAAGGAATTCGGCCAACCCAAATTCAAGACATCCTGTTTAACCCAAATCAAGATTGGACTCTTATAAAATTTTGGACCTTAAATTAAGCTTGAGTTTTGATTATTTAGTTTAGCTTGACTCAAAATTGAAAAATGTAAAATAAAATGAATTCATCTTTAAGTTTTAAATTAAAAAATTAATTGAATTTGATTCGATTCAATTGGTCTCGAACATCCTAGTCCTAAACTTGAATATAATTTTTTGGACATGACCTACCCCTAACCAACCATTAACGCCAATTCCCTTCTTTGATTTTAACATTCCTTTTTGCACTATGACTTTTTCACTTTTTTTCGTTAAAGCCACAAATTCTCATGAGATACCAACTTCTACTTATGATCAAATTGTATAATTACATCCAAAGACATTTAACACGATTTTTTTTTAATATCAGTGAACTTGCAATTGTGGGTGATGATATATCAAATCTAACTAAGCCTAGAGCTCAATTGGGCATTCAAACTTTTATTCAAGTTTTGGTTAAAAAATGTTAGAGTTTAAATTGAACACTCAGAATATAAATTTTAAATTTTCTTTATTTAGTTTAACTTCAATTCAAATTGAATCAAATCAAATTTTATTCGTTGATTTTGAAAATTAGACTTTTTTGTTACTTTAACCTGTAATCGTCATCATTCAAGTTCTTATTAGATTCATTAAAAGTGATATTGAATTTTATGAAATTATAATGATTACATATAACATATTTGATGGTCCAGTTCAATAATTAAGCTTCCATATTTTTATACCATACTAAATATTGTTTGTTTTAAATTACCAAGTTAGAAGTGCAATTTCTAACAATTATAAGTTTATACGATAAATTAACTAACCTTTTTTCCAATGAAAATTAACTAACAACTTAAACACGCAATGGAGTTCAAAAATTCCATTTGAGCTAAAATTGGAAGTTTCAAAGTCCAGTTTGCAATGAATATGGTTAGCTACTACTTTGCTAGAGATATGTTCAAGAAATGGCCATCTTACATCAGCATTAAGGTAATGTTATACTTCCCTACAACCCAATCTTATATCATTTATGTTTTTATCTTAATTAATAATTCTTTTAGCACATGAAGTTTGATGACCTTGAACATATTAAAGTGGCATAACTTAATAAGAATGAGATATTCTAATTAGTACTACTACCATTACTTTTACCCAAAGTTACTTTTTAAGTATATTGAGTAACTTGTCGAATATACATGTAATAGTTTTCGAGTTATACGTGTTTCATTAAGTTACTTGGACAAACAATCGATTCAGAATCAATTAATGAAGTTAATCTAATTAACATTTGTAAGTTCAATATGTCTTCAATTCTAATCTATCATCCTCTAAGTCACCAAGATCTAATCTTATATCATTTACATTTTATCTTAATTAACAATTATTTTAGTATTATGAAATTTGATGACTTTGGATAGATCAAAGTGGCATAAATTATACGAATGAAATATTTATAATTGTAATGACTAATTTTTTTAGGGTAAAAGACATCTTTATGATTTCAAAGGTTCTATAATTTTTAAAATTCTCCAAAAAAAAATCATAGTTTTTAATTTTTCATAATAATTGCTTCTCTTAGACTGTAATTAAAAAAATAATGATAAAAAACACGTGGTATGGATATCATATATGAACTAATCAAATGACATTGATATGAGAATCTAACTAGGCTCTTAAACCCGACTTAAGTTAATTAAACTTGACCTAAATTAATAATTTAAGATAATTATAATAAATTATTAAATTGAGTTAATTTTAATTAGTTTGGTTCAAATTTAGTTAGATTGGATCATCATTCAAGTAACATTTGATTAGTTCATGTATGATATTCATGTCTTATTTATTTCATTATTATTTTTTAACGAAGTTTAAGAGAAGGATTTTTATGGAAATATGAAAAACACAAGAAGTTCTTTCAAAAAATTTAATGATTTAAGGGTTTTCTAAAGTTTCTTAAACTATATAAGAGCTTGACATCTTATACCTTTTTTTAATATCAGTGGAACCTAAAGTTACTATTTTGTAGTGCGCATTAAGTAAATCTTCAAATGTATACATTGATTTCAAATTATACAAGTTGATTTATGCCATATAACCAATCAATTAGTTGTATTTTAGTAACATAATTATTTATACATATTTAGATGCATATGTTAAAGTTTATGAGATAAATGTACATTACAAATAAAATTACAATCATATTATAATAATGAGATTTATATTGTATTTATATGTTATCTCTAAATTGTTCCTAGTCATTATTCTAATGAAACTACTCATTAATATATTGTAAAAGGACTAATACATGTTGTATTTCTTCCTTATAAAAAAAGTAGTTATTCTTATAAACTAAAGTACAAAGATACTCAAACAAATATATAGGTGCTTGTTAAAGAACAAATTTACTGAACTAATTTCATATGAGAAATCTATTTAAAACATGACTTGTATATCTATAAAAAATTTTATTGTGATGATTGTATAAGTAATCATTTAACTTAAGATCTTCAAAGTATCTCATATAGGGATTGGCATGCTTGATAATTCTTATAACATATTCTAGTCAAGGTAGTTTAATTGGTAGCTATTAGATATGACATGAACTATATAAAGGTAATTAAGTGATCAACGTTCATTATCCTAAAGTGATTAGGGATAATGTGTTGTTGTTTTCTATTAGTATTGATTTAAGAACTTTGGCCAAGATGGAATGGTAATTTGAAAATAGTTTTCAAATGTAATTAATAGAATCAATTACTAATAATAGAGATTTAAAATTATTATAATCAAATAAAATAGAAATTAGTTTTATGTTCTAATTGGAACATTGTATAATGAAGGAATTAAATTATACGAAAAGATTATGCATAAAAAAGATTAATCATAACTATTTTGATATTCTTAATATTTGAGTAATCATAATGCATTGCTAGACTTCAATCTTAATATCTAGATATAAACTATTTAAGTAGAACTTAATTATAATTTATATTTGTTGCCAAACATATTTAGAAATATATTGGGTCTTACACAAAAATAGTTGATAAGAGAAAAAGGTAATTTAATCAAGTTAGACTTGATCCCAAAGTTTAAAAAACTTTAAATATCAAATATGAAATATAAGATATTAAATCTTATTTAGACCTAATTGGTAATTCTAATTAAAGTTTAATTGAAATTAGAAATTTATTTCAACTAAGTTACTAAAAGGTCCAAACCCTATTGTAAATGGGCTTGGGCTTTAAAGGAGGTAACACTTCTTGCTTATGCTCTCTACACCACATATAGAGTTCTCTCTGCATGTTCATATGTCTGCTACGAAAGTTGTAATGAACCAATATCTAAATAGTTTGAGGGAAATGTCAAGAAAAGGATCGAGTTTTATCATAAGGTACAAATTATGATTGATGCTTTATTATTTTTATACTTTAGTTTATACTATAGGATTTTAAAGTGATCTTGACTTTTAAAAAGTCAATCAAAAATATTTCATATTTAGTCTCCTATCCATATAATCATATGCTACTCCAATTTCTCAATGGTATGTGCTTCAAGTAAGTCACTTAAATGAGAAAGTGAAAATTCAAGTGACAAACTTCGTCCAATTAATATTTGTAACTTTATCAAGTTTTCACATTCAGCCTATTGTTCAAGTCACCAAGATGAAAAGTAGCCCGCAATTGGAACTCAACTCTCAAACCTTTAAATTGATAAATATATGAGAATTCGTGTTATGAATTAGTTTGTTTTGAGTTATGTAAGCGTTGTTCCACATGTTTTCCAATAAAGTTGAGAGATTGATTAATTTGTAGTTAGAAGAGTGATTAATTCTTCATGATAACGTATGCAATAATATTCTTTCACCTAAAACAGGATCTTTTAGAGGATTTAGCTATAATAAGTTCTATAGATGGGAAGAGAGAGTTTAATACCCTAATTGTATAAGAAAAGCTCAGAAATTATATAGAAGCTATATCCTTTTATAGTTCTTTAACTAAAACAATATTTAGGTTGAATTAGCTTAAAAAAAATAAATCTCAATACCAATTACTTCCATAATGCAATTCTTTATAGAAGAAATTAGAATAAAATTATCAACATTAGGGATGAGAATGGTTGGTTTGTAACAACTAGAAGCAAATTACAACAATGTCTTTTTTACTGACCTTTTATAGAAGAGTTCGCTTCTTATTCGCAGTGTAAACCTCCTCCAAAACATTCCCAAAAGAGTCAACTATAAAATGTACGCTATTATGGAAAGACCATTCACCCGAATATAGACAAAACTCTTTTCAATCTTAAATCTAACCAGAGGTGGTAAAGAAAGCCCAGTTGGCCTAAGTCAACAGGCCCAACTCAAGCTAACTAGACTTTGAGCTGGCCTTTAATTTTTTAAAATTTCAAGATTTAGGTCGGGCTCGACCTTGAGATACTTGACCTAGCTCGACCTGATTATTAAAATTTTTATTCAAAATAATCTTGTTTTGAAAAAATGACATCATTTTGAATTTTTAAATAAAAATTTTAATTTTGATGATGTTGGGCTCGACCATAAAGCCTCGAACTAGATTGGGTTTTAGGGTGAACTCAAGCTTGACAATATAATTTTAGACTGGGCTACCTTGGCTTAAGCTATTGTGAAGCCTAAATATGATCAAGCTTTAGGTTGAGACAATTTTAATACCCTTTTCTTTTGTAGATGATGGAGTTTTGTGGCAATAAAATTTCTTATAGACTATCATTCGATTTCTTGTTGTAACACAATTTATAAAATTATCTTTGAAATATTAACAAAAAGATTAGCTCAAGCAACACAGAGTACCATAGTCAAACTCAAGTTGCTTTCATTAAAGAGAGGTGTATAGGAAATAACATTCTTTTAGCCCAATAACCACTAAAGAATTATAAAAAAACATTCCTTTGAGACTAATTGATTTTTTTTTTGAAGATCTATTTTCAAAAAGCCTATGACATGGTGGAATGAAATTTCTTGGTTTCATCTTTGAAAGCTTTTAGATTTGCCTTCCCTTTTGTGAATTAGATTATTAAGTGTGTCAATACATCATCTTATGCTATCTTAATTAACAAAGAACCTACACCTATTCTTAAAGGGGTACTTGTTAGGGAGATCTCATTTTTCTATCCCTTTTTTTAGTGTCTGATGACACCCAAAAGAGGGTACGAATTGAGTCTTTATAATTCTTTTAACAAAAATTTACTAACTTAATATGGAAAAGATCACAATTTACAAAGGCTGAAAGTATGAAGTAAAGTAATGAGTTTTAACACTACTCCTAAGTAATAAAGTAAAAGAGTAACGAAAGAGATATGCAAAATGGTTTATAACTGGTCAACAAATAATCCTTGCTTACGTCTACTCCAAAAATTCTTATTGGATTTTGCACTATAATTCTTGATTCAAAGTGAAGGATAACCTTTGAACAATCTGTATTTGACAAAGAGAAATCCCTTTATGACTTTTCAAGGTGAAAAGGAATCTTAATATCACTCTAAACCACCCCAAATATAATAAATAAGAACCCTAAGAAAAGCTTATAGCTTAAAGTAACTCACTTAATTGCTTTGATGATATCAAAAAGACTCATTTACTCAAAATGAAATAATGAATGATTAAATGATTAAAAAACACTTAAAATATGTATAAAGGACAATCGAATTCTTATTGATGCTAAGACCAATGATAAAATATGCATTTATAGGATTTTAGATCCCACTAGCTCTTAAAGTTAATAATTGGTCATTACAATAACTAGTTGCAAAGCATTGGTGGACCATTCTAACATATTGGTCGACCGGTATGCATTAAAAGCATAGATTCATTAGTCGCTGAAACATTGGTCGAACACTCTAAGTATATTAATTGACCATTGTCTCTTGAGGGAACATTGACTACACTATATTAATCCATTAATGTGTCAACAAATTCACTTGTTATACCTTCAACTTTCATTGATCGACCATTAGCTTGTATTGGTCTACTAATCTCCCCGAAAATATAATTTTCAAAATTTAAAATGCTCAAAGTTGATTTATTTGATGCAATTATACTAATATTCAAAAAGTTCCCCCAAAGAATTTTTAAAAGATCAAGAAGCTTTTTTTATAATTAAAACAAAGACTTTAATGCCTCTTGATGAATGAGAAGACTCATGAAGTGATATGAAATGCTTATGTATAGTGCTTTTAAGATTATTAAACTAATGAAGTGAGTACAAATGATATTATAAAATACAAAAAGTTCGTATGGATACTCTTAAAGGCTTGACATGTGTGCAGTATCGGTGGTTGCAATGAATTTATTTCATAAAGAGTTCTAAGGAAAGGACAAGAAAAGGATCGAGCTAAATAATAAGATATGAACTTATGATTCATATTTTACTATGTTCATATTAGTTAGATTATAGAATTTTAAAATGATCTTTTAATTTTAGAAAATTAATAAAAAGTTTTATATTTATTCTACTAAGTATAGGATTGAATCCTACTTCGATTTTTCACCAATTAATTCAACAAAAAATTATAGTATTTAAGCTTGTCATGGAAACTTGTATTTGGGGCCACTTTATGCTCATTATCTCCAAGTTAATTACGTATTAGGAGATTTAGCTTTCTAGCTTTTTCTCTGTACTTATTAATTATTGTTTTTTTTATAGTTGTTAAAGGGTCATTAACTTGTGCTTTTTTCTTGAAAAAATATTTGAACTAATTATTTAAATTTAAAGTTTGGGTTAATAAATTATAGAATTACGAAATATATTTTAATAGACATTTTATACATTTAGTTGTCCTCTTTAGTTTAATAGACATTTTATTCTTTTTAGTTGTAGTCTTTACGCAATTAAAGAAAAAAATGATTATTACGTTCAACTTCTAATATCCTCAATGATTTTCCTTATAACTCTAAAATCCTATTTTGAAAGTTTTGTTTGAAATTAAAATTTTATTTAAATATAAATACATAAATAGAAACATTTCGTATTATTTGATTATATTTTTATGATGATTATTATTTATTATAAAATTTAATTCACATTAGAAAATTTTAAATTAAAATATTTTCAAGTGTTTAAACTTTCTTTACAAATAAAATTATTTAATATAAATTAATCTCTTTTTACTTTAACTATAAAATATAAAATTATTATTTAATATAAAAATTTAAAATTAGTATCTAGAGAATTTTATACTCACTAATCTAATATAATTTTTAAATAAAGAATAACAACTACTATAACTAAAAAAAGGCATAGATATACCAAATAAAGATAATATAGTTATATTAATAAAATAATAAGAACATATTATATAACTAATTATATTAATTCAACTAAAAATCTAAAAATTTAATTTAAATTAATTAACCAAATACTCTTTTTAAATATAAACATTACTCCAAGGTCAGAAAATCTTATTCCCATTCGAAAAAAAGGAGTAAGTGAAATTACAATAAATTATTGGTAAAGAAAACCCACCGTCAACACTCAACAGCTCTCCGGCTTATTCCTTGCGCTTCAACTAACAATTTCAATTGGCGGGCCCGGCCGAGGAGGAGACCGTAGGTTAGGGTGGTTAGGTTATAAGTGGGCCGGGTCAACCTGTCTTATTATATTCTTTTAAAAAGAAAAACGTTACTGGTCAAAATCAAGTGGGTTAAAATCGGACAGAACTGAGCCATGCTGCAGAAACAAAACCAAAACTAAAATCCGGTTAGATCGAGCCGGATCAGACAGGCCAGCCGGGCTTATCTTCCGCAAATAACCCAAATTTCAAAACGGATACAAATGTGTGCAACTTCATCATTGTGTGCATTTACAACCATACCTTTATTCTAATTTCAGCAAGTTACAACCGTACCTTTATTCTAATTTCAGCGAGCGAAGCTTTCCTGGTGAGTAAAGTCCATCACATACTTGGCTACTACGCAACTATCTGGAAGTTCCGATATTTATTCTAATTTCGATAAGGTTCCTGGAAAAACCAATACTGACAGTTTCACGTGGAAACGTGTGGGGACCTGTTGAACTGACAAACTCACATGATAGTCAGGTAATAACATTGCTTAATCACGATAACTTTCTCCTTAATTTTATATTTAAATATACAGAACCCAATCGCACTAATACTGTTTATTAATACTATTTTCTTATTTATTATACGTTCGCCACGGATGACGGAATTAAACCTATTCTGTAGTTTATAAATGAAGAATCCAATCTCTACCGCCGCACAGCCATCGTCAAGTTTTAACTCCATGATCTAGTCGGGCCTGAATGGACTTGAAATTGCTCTACTATAGTGGAGGATCTGATCTCCACACTTCTTAGTTCCGTAAAAGATGAGGTGGAGTTGTGATCGGTGTTAACGACGAAGATAAGAAACTTGTAAGCAATTTCAAGTCTATTCAGGCCCACCTAGATCATGCAGTGGAACAAAGCGAAGGAGACTTATCAAGAATTGCGTGTTTAATCCCAAAGCTGTTTCTTATCACATGGACGATGTCTTAGATGAGTGGAAAGCCTCGATTCAGAGATCACGACTCCAACAACATCACTCCTCTAATCCCATTCCTGTCGAGGACAAGGTACTCTCTATCTTTAGTTGAATCTGCTTTCCTTAGTCAATAATTAGTCAAATTGAAATTGCTCTTGTTAAAAGTGATGTGATATAAGAGGATTCATGTAGTTTAAGATATTAAAAAAAAAAAAAGAAGGAATGGTTGAAAGTCTTGAAAAAGTGAGAGATGAGATAGTAAAGATATGTTGGGTCCTTTGGAGTTTAGTTATTATAATTTGTCATTTACATTCAAGCAATGCTCTTTATAATGTGTTGTCTTTCCAAAAGATCATAGAATACAAAGAAGAAGATGGATTGGTATGGAGATGACTTAAGGTTATTAAAGAGGGAAAAAAGAAGATGAAGATTTGGCGATGGTTGAGGAGATTTATTTCGATAACTTAATTGTATTTTCTTTATTTCAAATTGTTTCATTTTGACCACAGTTGTATGTTTCATGACAATCCACGATTTGGCTTAAACATTTATAAAAAATGAGTGTTTGATAATAAAGGTTTTAAATGATAGAGAGTTAACTAGAAGCTCTTTACACTGGTGCTTGACATTTAACTTCAATGATTGAAAATAATGCTCTATTTTTTTGTAGTTGTCTATAATCTCAACTAACGTCATGGGACAAGCAGACAAGATAAAGATCAATCAACATGGCTGCTATTGCTCGACCTCACCTTTCTCCTTGAATGGCTCCTCACTGTCCTCATTTCCTAGTCTGATAGATTGCTCTTTACCCTCTACCCCTCTGTTGTATACCAAATTTCCCTTGCCATTTTCCCCCTTTTCTTTCGTCTCACGTCTGTTTGTCCATTTTCAACCCACACTTACTAGATCGGATTTCCATTGCTCTTAATGGAATCACATTTTCCCTCCTCATCCTCAATCTCTTTATCCTCCCATACCCCTCCACCAAAACAAGTCAACCAAAACCCTAACATGCTCTCTAACTTCCGTTACCTTCTTCCTCAACAAATTAAGTCCTCAAAAATCGCAGACCCCTCCACCCTTGCTCCCAACATTTTGGGGCAGAAACCTCCCCCAGTCTCACCCACAAACCCACCTAATCCAGCCTTAGCAGCACATGTGTCTTAGAACTTTTTTCAAACCAGAAAAACCTAGAAACACGTGGTAGGGGATAGCTCCGACTCCTCATTATTCTACACTCCCCCTGTTGAAATAGATGGAAAGTTGAAGGGGACCCTAAGTCTTGATAACTTGCAGGAAGATGCAAAAACATGGGATGCAACAATTATAGGCTTCTTCATGGATAAACGCCCTCCTTTTTCTATAATACAAGTATGAGTTTAAAGAAACTGGAAATGAAGAGGCATACAAGAGGTAATTTTAACAGAAAATGACAACATTATATTTACTTTTAGTGCAAAATCTTAGGCTTAAAAAGTGATAGAAGAAGGTTCATGATACATCTCACAGATTCCATTATTCCTCCAAAATTGGCAACCTGGTATGAAATTAGGAAAAAAATAAAGAACATACTATTATGGGTGAATATTCACAATATTCCATTGGAATACTGGAATATTAAAGGCCTAAGCTTGTTAGCAAGCTATTTGAGAAAGCCAATATGCATGGATGAGAATACAATTTTGAGGAAACATGTTGGCTAGCTAGATTATGTGTATGGATATTTCTAAGGACATAAAGATTATATCCCCATTTTAAGGTTGGTAGATGGAAATTCCCTCAAAGAAGATAAAGTCATGATTACTTATCATTGGAAACCGTTGTACAAGCTCAAGGCAAAATGCAAAACATGAAAATCAACAGGGAAAGTCTTTGTAAGGGAAGATTATGGAGAATTGATAGGGCTAGATAAGCCTAAAATAGAAGGGAAACTCAAGATGGATGAATCTGAAATACAGAATCAAATACCTAAGGATCAGAGACTGGTTATTCAAGTAGATAGCAATTTTTTCCAATGAGGCTAAAAGGGATCAAACTAAACACATTATAAAGGATCAACAAAAATATGGATGATAACAGAGAATATGGCATCACTACATACTATAAAAGGGGTGGAAGAACATGATACTTACTACATACTACAAAAGGGGTGGAAGAAAATAATACTAATTGTAATACAGATAAAGGAGTAATGCAGAAGGGAAATCCTCTTGAAATTCAACAAGCAGCCACTGAAATATTGCCACAATAGTCATAAACCTTGCTTTAGGTGAAAAACTAGGAGGAAAAGTTTGAATAAGCACAAACTAGAAAGAGTAATCGGAGTAGTAGGAAAGGCTCAAAAGGTAAAACCATTACTACATGACCTTTCTAGTATGGAATGTTAGAGGAATAAACAACCTTTCAAAGCTCAATACTTTGAACGATTTTATCCAACATGAGAAGCCTAGATTGTTTTGTCTTTTAGAAACAAAAATCAGACTTGAAAATTTGAATAAATTAGGTTGTTTTGGAAGTCAATGGCAGATAAAGTCTAATCACCATTACTATGGTTATGGGAGACTCATCATTGTTTACGATGAGGATCTTATAGAGGTGGAAGTTTTGGAAGCTAATGAGTAATTCATTCACACAAAAATGACATTCAAAATAGAGCACACTTTAATGTTGGCTACCTTTATCTATGGTTTTAATACTACATTCCAAAGAATGGACTTATGGAATTCAATGAGAAGACTAAAAGGATCAGTTAGTGGTCCATGAGTTATAATTGGTAATTTCAACTCCACTATTTATCGATCTAAAGTTGAAGAGAATTGTAATTTGCTCAACTATAATATAGATTTTCTTGATTGCACTAAAGATGTGGAAATTCTGACTTAAAATATGAGGGTTACATATTTACTTGGAGCAACAAACAGAGTTCTAAATGTCTCATTAGAAAGAAATTGAATAGGGCCTTGGTGAATATGAAGCAGTTATCAACCTTCTCGAACAATAAAGCCATTTTTTTAGATCCAGGCTTTCTAGATCATACCCCTATCAAGGTGGATAACCTCTTTAAAAGGGTTTATTTAAAACACCCATTCAGATTTAACAATTTCTTGACTACTGTGGAAGGATTCGAATAAGTCATTTCCAAAGGCTTGGAGTTTGAGGTCACTAGTATTAAACAATTTATTTGTTTGCAAAAACTAAAGGCTATAGAACATGAATTGAAGAGACTAAATGGAAGTAGGGGATAGAGCATATAACAAGTGATAAAAGTTGCAAGACTTCGACTCTCACTTATACAGAAATCATTGGTTGATAATCCTACTGAAGAGATTATTGCGAAGGAGGAGAAGGAAGCCTTGAAGCTTAGGGATGTCAATTTTGGCTCGAGTTGACTAGGCCACGGGTGGGTTGTGGGCCAAAATGGTTGGCCCAGCTGGTCTATGGGCCGACCATGACATCCCTACTGAAGCTCTACATACAAGCAGTAGATAACCACTGCTTATTTTTAAAACAATAATCCGTAGTCAATTGCATTAAGGATGGCGACAAATGCACAAGGTTTTTCTTCAATACAATTTCGACAAAGAGGAATGTTAATAGGATTACTTCAATTAAAGTTGAATCAGGGGAGGTCTTGTATGAGCAAACTGAAATTGTTGAAAATTCCTTGACACATTTCCAAAAGTTCCTAAGAATTAAGGGAAATGCCAGCACTTGCAGTGCAGATCTCAAGACTTTTATTTTTGCTAAAATTCTTGAAGATGTAGCAGATCTTTTAATAAGGCAAGTCACGAATCAAGAGATAGAGGCAGTGGTGTTCAAATGAATGGTTCGAAGGCTCTAAGACCAGATGGTTTGAATGGTTTCTTCTATTAGAAAATATGGGATAAAATAGGGAAAATTATGAAAGAAGCAGTGCACGAGTTCTTCAAAAATGGAATACTTCTCAAAGATATCAACAAAACTTCTTTGTGTTTGATTCCAAAAATTCATAATACTACTACATGGAGTGAGTTAAGACCTATTTCATGCACTAACTTCATTTATAAGATTATTGCTAAAATTCTAGCCAATAGATTGAAATGTGTGCTACACTTCATCACTAGTGATAACCAAGGGGCCTTCTTAAGCAAGCGGAATATTGGAGATAATATCCTAATATTGCGGGAACTTCTAAAAGGGTACACAAGAGGAAATTCCCCTCATAATTGCACTATAAAAGTGGATCTCCATAAAGCTTTTGATAGTGTTAGTTGGAGCTTTTTATTGCAAACTATGGGAGTTATGGGTTCCCCTAAATTTTTATCAAATAGGTTAAAGAGTATATAACTACGATATCATTTAGGATTGTGATCAATAGGAGTCCTATTGAGATGTTGAATGGCAAAAGAGGACTTAGACAAGGGGATACACTTTCCCCTTACCTATTTTAATTTGTCTGGAAGTTCTTACCCTTATGCTGAAATACAAGATCTCCTCAACTCCAAATTTCAAGTATCATACCAAGTGTAAACTGCTTTCATTAACTAGTTTATATTTTACAGATGATCTAATCATGTTAAGAAAGGCAGATATTCCCTCAGTTTCATTACTAATGAATACCTCACAGAGATTCAAGGGGATATCAGGATTGAGCATCAATTTTCAAAAAACTTTCATCTTATCGAAAAATGTTGCACATCTAACTAATGATTTATCTCTTGTCACTAGAATAGGAATACATGATCCTCCTATTACATATTTGGGCATTCTTATCTTTTCAAGACGATTACGATTTAGAGAATGTCTTCCCCTTATTGAAAAGATTCAAAGGAGATTAAGTTCATAGACAAAAAAAAGTTATCTTATGGTAGTAAACTTTAACATCCAAAATCTGTTATCATGTCTATAAATACATACTGGTGTTCTCACATTTTCCTCTCCAAGAGGCTATCAAAACAGTAGAAAAAATGATGAAACAATTTCTATGGAGTAAGGGAAAAGGAGAAAGAGGAATTGCTAAGGTCAGTTGGACTCAAATATATCAACCAAAAGCAACTGGAGGATTAGGCTTGGAGTCAATTAGTAGAAGCAATAAATGCTTATTATTGAAAGGGTTATGGACAATTTTAAGTGAAAAGGAATCATTGTGGACTAAGTGGGTGCATAGCTACATATTAAGGGGTGGTAGTTTATGGGCAACTAGACCTAAAGACAGTTACTCATAGTTCTTTAACCAAATACTTAGATTAGGGGAGGAAGTACAACACTATATCACATGTAAGATAGGGCCACGGGATCGAATTTCACTATGATACGACAATTGGACAGGCCAAGGAGTACTAATTCACCATCCAATAGCTAGGGCTACGCGGGATAGATTAAAAAAAAAGCTAAAATTCAATAATTAATTTTAGATGACAATTGGGATCTTTCCGAAGAGAAGATCAAAATTCTTTCAATACCATAGTATAGACACAATGATGGAGAGGATATATATCTATGGAATGGTCTAGCTTTTTCGGATATAACCAATAGGCTAGCAAAACACCTAATGTATGGGACAAACCCAAACATTGGATGGTGTAAGTTCATCTGGAGTAACACTTTCAAACTAAATGCCAGCTTCTTAAGTTGGTTAACCATGAAGGACAGACTAAGTACTATGATAAGACCAAAATTCCTCTCCTCCTCTAAATAATGTATCATTTGCAATCTAAAGATAGAGGACAAAGACCATTTATTTTTCAAGTGCGAATATTCTAAAAGAGTAGGACAACTAATTTCCTCTCTATACATACTTAATTGCTATCAAAGCAATCTGAATGGCATTATACAAAAGATATTGCAGATCCATACATCCAAACATGACAAGGATGTTTACACGGTTACCACTGCAACATGTATACAAGAGCTTTAGAGGGAGAGAATCATAACTAACAGTATCAGAGAACAACTGGTCATAAACCAGATGGAGAAGAAATATAGTGAGAGGCTAGTAATTTCTTGGAGACTCTAACAAGACTCCAAAGATATCTAGTTAATTTTGAGTATTACATCTGTATGTCTTATACAAGCAAGGAACCACACACATAACATTTGCGCAGGAATTTAAGGTTGGAGTTCTTACCTTACAAGATAGATCCTCTGTGTTGTCTTAGCTCTTTGATCCTCTACATTCATCACTAGTACTGAAGACAATAAGCTGTGCGATGGGAGATAACACGCTTCACTAGCCAGATCTTTTTAAGTAGCGAGAAAGACCCATCGAGTATCCCTAATCAAAGATTTCATTAGTTAAGAAGAACATGAAGATGAAGAAACAAATTTCAAATTAGAAATCCCTTACCTTCATAGCTATCGCTTGAGGAAAGAGTTGAAGAAAGCTTTCGAATTACCCTAATTCAGAAACTTCTGGAGGATCCTTTAAATGGGGGAATCATGTTAATTCTCTATAGGAAGTTTCCCAGTTGTTTTGTTGAATATTCCACGAGGTCGTTTTATTATCCTTAAGTCATATGATGTTGTTTGGTCAAACATTGAGAATTAATTTGATTTATCCCTGGCATTCCTTGATGCAGGATAAGTGTTGAACTCATATTCAATTATTATTTCAATATCATTTTCAACTTTTTTAAAAAAAGAATTTTATGGGTTTCGTACCGTACAGGCCAGTACTTACCAAAAAATGGTACGAAACCATGTTTAAAGGTACTGGTTATCAATTTTACATGGTACTAGTCGGTATTTAAAATACCAATCAAATACTGGCCGATATCGAAAACTTTGAAAAATAGGAGGACTATTTTTCAACAAAATATTTTTATTTCGATAAAATATTTTATTTTTATTTAATCTTATAGTTTGTACTTCTTATTTATTATACATTAGTTTTATAACAATTTAATATCGATTGAATCTTTAAACCTTAAACTTTTCCTTTGACTGATTCAATATTCGAAATTTAAAACATTGGAAGAGCCCTTCCAAATAGGCAAAGC
>JAOQMP010000208.1:31213081-31225744 GCA_027563575.1 Erythroxylum pedicellare | reverse complement strand
CAAGCATAATTAAAAAGTTATAAATTTCATATTGTATCATATAAAATTTATAGTAAGCTCAATACTATATAGTTCCCTAATTGTCAGGTCGTTCCTATTAGTATAGTTTAATTTATTCATCTAAGTGACGGAGAATTAATTAATATTATACTCCCTAAGTAGTCTAGGCCAAAAGTATAAAATTAAGTAATTTTTTTCCACACATGCATCATATGCAATAAAAAATTATTGATTCTTAAACTATAATTCACCTGGTTATTAGGTCATTCTTTATAAACAAAAATAAATATTATTTATTTAAGTGAAAAATTATTTTTTAATAAAAAATGATAATTTATTTCAAAATAAACTCAACAATTTTAAAGGATCAGGATTTTATGTTATTAATAAAATTAGCTCAGATATTAATTATAAGATCGCATGTGCAGTAAAAAAAATTGTTGCAATTTTAAATTTATTTATTATGTTTAATAATTATATTTATAATAAGAATTAGCAAATAATAAATACTTGAAATTTTAAAAATACTTGACAATAAATTTTAAAAATACGAAATTTCAATGCTCTTTATGTTGAAAAATACATCCTAATTTACTTTATTTGGATATGGTTAAATTTGAAGAACTCTTTCTTCAATAATACATAAAACAATTTTCTTTTTTTTTCTCTTATTGATTTCAACTTTAAAAAAATGAAAGAGTATTTATATTTACTCTATCATCTATTCTAAATGTTTGAATGTTTTTTCATAACTTAAAAAAATCACCCGCATCACTTTGTCTTGATTTGGTTTAAATGTAAAACCAAAAACAAAAACCACCAAGGCCTTTTATCATATGACGTCTTTTGCCTTTTTTTTAAATAATAATAATTATTTATAAAATGAAATAAAAATAAACTATTTTATTTTATTCATTTATTTTGTACAAGAGAATTTTCAATATTAATTATATTTTTTTACTAGCAAAAATATAATAATATGTCATATAGATTATTTAATAAATTATCTTATAATAAATTAAATAATTATAAACAAACACTATTATACTTGTAAGTGTGTGATCACATAAATTCATCACTAAGATTAGTAATTAATTCAATTAATTACTAATCAAGGTTGACATCTAACAACACTCCTCATCAACTAGATAGTGTGAAATAACAACCTTACAAAGACGGAACTTGGTTAAGGATAATGTATTATTACCTTTCTTTATTACAACTCCGAATTATCCTAAGATATGGTTTAACTGTCAAACTTTATTAGATAACCAACTATGTTACATATCGATCATTAATGATTGGTGAATGACTTAATAAACTCTTTTTTCTCACTCATTCAATTTCCCTAGCTAAGGTCTTGAAACAACCATTAAGATCAATGAGAACTAAAGCTCAAACTCATTACCTAGAGTCGATGGATCCCATCTTGACTCACCACTAATAAGATAGATACTTAATTATCCAATGATCATTCAACTAGAATTTTTACACACTAGGTGTCCAACATCAAAACATAATAAGTGACCTATTAATTATTATGATGAACTCAAGTTAAAGAAAAAATATACATTTAAATCCTTATGAGAATATCTCACTTAACAGTTCATAGGTAATATTAACCATTGGAAATTCTCAGTTTGGTCAGTTCAATAATCATATCTCCATATGCATCATCTATATATATAACTTAGTAAATGAGATATATTAATATTCATCCAATAGATACTATTACATACATATTGATCTAACTGAATCATTAAAGTCCTTATTTGATGATCCTATGATCAAAAACACTTTTAAATTAAACCCTAAAGAATTGACTCTCATTATATAAATTTAATCAAAGACTTATCATATTAGAAAAAAACAATAAACATAATATGATAATATAATCATTTTTCACCTTATTAAATAAAGATAATAATCACAAAACCAAAAGCGTTCAATCTATTACATAACGATTGGGTCATGGAATAATTCCAACACTCACAATTCATTAATCGGCTATTACATGCTCTACGAACATGCCTCGATATAATGGAAGACCAAGAACCAACACACAGTCAGTCGCTCATCCACTGAAGCCGATCAGAGCATGACAAGTACTCTATGCAAGTTACGGTGGATTTTGTATGTCCTGCAAGATTTGTAAGTAAAAACAAAACTATCTATCTCATTTTATTGTGATAATATGGTGTCCATACATATATCTGAACATTCAGTCTTTCACAAAAGGACAAAACATGTGAAAATTGATTGTCACTTAGTTAGAAATGTTATCAAGGATGGATTCATACGAACAAATCACTCACCATCACAACATCAAATTGTGACAGCTTCACAAAGTCTCTTTCTGCACTTAATTTTTTGAACAACATTTCTAAGTTAGGTCTCATTGATAAGTTGTCAACTTGAAGAGGGGGTGTTAGAAAATATGACCCAATGGGCCTCATATCCAAAGACCATTGCATATAGAACAAATGCTTAGTAGAGAAAAGAGAAAGTAAAGGCAGAGCATAAAGAAACATCGCGTGAAAATAAAATAGCAACAGACACAGTACATCTTTATTTGCATAGCCTTATTTTTTTGTCTGAGTAATAATTCACAATCTATTATAAAGAGAGAAATAAATCCATATATGTATATATAAACCATGTACAACATTCAATATATTCAAGGGAGAGCAACCAATTTCTCATTCTCTTCTCCGATCATTCACTCCATTACTAGAGTTTCTTGCAAATTTGGAGATTAGAATGCCTGCAACTTGACAATTTTCTCAGATTGATGCGTTAGAGCTTAAGTCAAATATTGGGAGAAGCTTGGCTATGTTAAAGCGGAGAAATACTTTAATCTCCTCTGGAAGTTTTTGAGTCTTAAGATTAACAAATATAAATTCAACAAACTCTGCATTGGCATAATAGGGAGAGAAAATGTTCATCTCTATAACCATCTTCTCAAATTGATTGTAAAAAGCGCATGCAACTTTAACATACCCCTGCTGAGGAAGAACAAATTAGAAGGTGCTTCAAATGGGAAACTACCTAATGGGTATCATAGAAGTAGTCTTCAGTCCCTTTTCAGAGACTTCCTCCAATCTCCACGAACGGGTAGAACAGCACTTATTTGTGATCAAAAGTTCAAAGTTCGTCCTAGCCCTCTCGATCCTCAAGGAAAGAACAACAACATTACATTTAAAGATTTAAGTCATAGGAATTAGGAACAACAAAGTGTTGTACAGTTACTTTCGTTGGGTAATAGACCCCAGGCTATGCGAAAGATGGAGAAAAGGTTGACTAGGCTGTTGCAAGCCCTAGCATTCTCTGTAGGAGTCCTATTAGAGCTCCTCTTGGTATCCCATAGAATGCTAAAGGAGCGGGAAAAGTTCTTTATAGTCAATTAGCATCTTGCTGTCATTCCGAGATATGTCATATTACTGGTCAGCTACCTAATACTGGCTCTTTGAGGAAAAGATTGAAGAAGCACAGAGTAAGTTTCTCAGAAGATTTTGACAATTTATTGAATAACAGCCTTGGTGTCTATCTAAAGAGGATGGTGAAGCCTTGTTTGAATCTGGCCAATTCAAGATCTGAACCGAAACATATAGATAGACTACACAGTTTTGGTGTCTCTGGTTTTAATGTGATGTTCCCTGCCAAATATGTAAAAAGATCCAAGGGCTCCTGTGTTGCATCTTTAGTAGATTTTCGGGTTGCAATGGAGCTAAACCCCGTAATTCTTGGTGAAGAATGGCCAACACAGCTTGAGAAGATTTGCTCGCGTGCGTCAGAAGAATGAAATTACGTTTAAGTGGGATAATGAATATAGTCTCAATGATTTTAACAGGTGAAAGCCAAGGGTGGTTTAGGATCAGGTTGGTTAGATTGTACATATGCCATTTCAACTTATTATTCTGGGTTATGAAGAGTATATCATGTCACTCATAAGAGCCTGGTCATCAACCCCTGCAAATAAGAGAGACACAATAGAGATTTCACACAAGGCCATAATAGACATTTCAATGCTAGTTGGACTTTACAATTCTGTTGTAACAAAATGCATCTCAACCCTCTATTTTATTTTTTACTTACTTACAAATGTATGGTCAATATTGAACCAACAATTATATAAATGTGCATATAAGAAAATAATAAAATAACTCATAATTTCTACACATAAATAACTCATAATTTCTACACATACTTCTTCAATGGTATTAGAGCTTTCATTGACCAATGCCAAAAATGGAAGAAAACTCTGGATCATCAGCTACCATTCTAAACGGTACATTATCATCCTCTCTTGATTTTTCAGCCTTAGCAAAGACCCTAAACTTCATCTTACTCATCAAACTTGATAGACAAAACTTTGTAAACTGGAAAGCCCAAATCCTTGCAACCATAAGAGCCCTTGAACTTGAAAACTTCATCAACACCGCACCTCCTCCTCAATTCATCACTGTAGACATAAATCAGGTCATAAAAAATGCATAATACAAACCATGAAGAAGAACATATCAACTATTGCTATACTGGTTGTTTTCAACCATCGGAGAAGAAGTAATAGGACAGGTAAACCATTCCAATTTATCCTACCAAGTTTGGCAAATTTTGGAGAATCTTTATGCTCAAACATCCATGGTTAGAGTTCTTCAACTAAAGGGTCAACTTTTAACTATTAAAAATGCTTCACATACCATATCATAATATATGCAGAAAGTTAAAACTATAGGAGACTCACTTCAAGTAGTAAGAAATGCAATCACTGAGTATGAACTAATATTAAGTGCTCTAAATGGTCTTCATCATGAATATGATCTTGTTGTGGTTTATCTAACACACTCTATGAAAACTTCAACTCTATAAAAAGTGCAATACTCTCTTATGATGCATCAAACAAGAATAGAGCAGCTGAACACAATTAATCATGAAGAAATTTCATCACCGACTGCAAACTCTACAACTTTCAATCAAAACAATCATTGAGGAAGAAGTGGATTTAGAAGAGGAGGAAACTGTGAGAGAGGAGGCAGATGGAATGGAAATATAATTGTTAGCTTTGCCACAAACCCGACCATGAAGCACTAAAATGTCACAAAAGGTTTGATGTCTTATGGCAAGGCAACACTACCCAACCATGGAGACAGAACACATTCACTCAACAGACATGGAACAATGCACAAAACTATCCTCAATCCTATTTAGCTCAAAATCAGCATGGATATCCCTGGTCAAAAGCAATCAATAACAATACATGATTTATAGATAGTGAGGCTACAAATCATGTCACAGCAGACCTCAATAATCTGTTAATAAGTTCATAGTACGGTAGAAAGGATCAACTCATTATTGGTAATAGTAACTCTCTTCCTATTGCTAATATTGGCTCATCTTACATACAATTCCTAAATAATATACACGCACTTCTGGCACTAAAACAAATTATACATATTCCAAACACAACCAAAAATCTGCTGAGCATTTCTAAACTTACCAAAGACAACAAAATTTTTGTTAAGATTACCAATGAAAGTTTTCTATTTAAGGAAAAAGCAACGTGGAAGATTCTTCTCAAGGGAGTGCTTCGAGATGGCCTCTACAGCCTTAAAGCCACTAAACAACCCAACAAAATCAGGCTAGTGATGTAAACATATCCTGCTCATAAGTCTAGTTTTTCATAACATAAAGTTTTTTCTCCTTTTAAAGGCAATCATTGTGAAGCAAACATAGCACAGAAAAATGTCAATGTTTGGCATGCCAAATTAGGAAATCCTTCCAACAGTATCTTAAAACAAATTCTGAGTTTAATGAAATTCAATATTAATCTCAACAATCTGTCCCATCGTGATGCCTGTAAGCAAGGAAAATTGCATTAATTATCTTTTCAAACTCATGAAATAACTGCTCAAAATCCTTTAGATATCATATACTTTGATATTTAGGGAACCCCTCCATATCTTTCAACTGAAGGGCATAAACACTATCTTGTTTTTGTTGATGCCTACACAAGATTCGCATGGCTTTATCCCCTAAAACTAAAATCTAATACTTTATCAGTCTTTGTCAAATTCAAAACTATTGTTAAACTTCAATTGAACAGAAAATCAAAGTTCTACATACTGACATGGGAGGTGAATACAAAGCTCTCTCACCTTACCTCACAAAACATGAAATACAACCACATTTTAGTTGTCCTTATACTCACCAACAAAATGGAGTTTTCAAGAGGAAACATTGACATATCACTGAAATGGGAATACCTCTTTTATCCTATGCTCACATGCCACTCACTTATTGGTTAGAAGCCTTCTCTACAGCCACCTATCTTATCAATAACCTCCCATCTCCAAAACTAAACAATTTCTCGCCATTTGAAAGTTTATACAATAAACTACCAAATTATCTTTACCTCAAAACTTTTAGTTGTAGTTGTTTTCCTTATCTCAGATATTATTCTCATCATAAATTTGGGTTTCACACTACAAAATGTGTCTTTCTTAGATATAGTTCAATGCACCAAGGTTATAAATGCTTGACTAATTAAGGGAAAATCATCATATCTCGTCATGTTGTATTCAACGAGGAAGAATTTCCATTTCCTCAAAATTTACCTAAACACTTCAATCATCCTATAGCTTCACAAAGTCTTCTTACCTTCACTTTGACCTCAAATTCACCCTCTTCAAAGGCTATCACAACTCACTCCTCTGCTACAAAATGTTCTTACTCAGTTGAATCCTCCAACAGACAGGTAAACTCTCAGAATCCTTACTCACCATCACATCTTTACTCTTCATAACATCCTACAACTTCTTTAAACAATCAAAATACTTTACCTAATCTCATTATATCAAACAAACAAACACTGAACCAAATCCTTCGTTCCCATTAACACAAAATTTTCATCATATGCAAACTCGCTCTAAAAGTGAAATTTTCAAATCCAAACTTTATTGCTTCTCTCTTACCTTAAATCCTCACACTGAACCTACTACAGTTTCTAAAGGTCTAAACAATCCCATATGGTTTATGCAAGATGAATTCAATGCCTCACAACAAAATCATACTTGGACACTTGTTCCCTATAAGCCTACCCTGCACATTCTTGACACAAATTAGGTTTTCTGAACCAAGCATAATGCTGATGGGACTGTCTCTAAACACAAGGCTAGATTTCTCACTAAAGGGTTTAATCAAACCCCTAGCATTGATTTTTCAGAAACTTTCAACCCTGTTGTGAAAACCTCAACAATTAGAGTAATTTTGTTACTTGTTTCCTATCACTGGGAGACTCAACAAGTTGATATCAACAATGCATTTCTACATGAGGATTTACATGAAATTGTTTATATAAATCAACCACAAGGATTTGAAAACAAAACACAGTCACATCATGTGTGCAAACTGGCTAAAGCTTTCTACGGATTGAAACAAGCCCCTAAAGCTTGGTTTCACAAATTGAAATATGCACCATCTCAATGGGGGTTTCATAATTCAAGGTCAGATACTTCTATATTTTATTCAAACAATAATGGAATCATTACAATGTTACTAGTCTATGTGGATAATATCCTAATCGCAAGAAATTCGACTCAAGTTATTCAAGCAGTTATCAGTCAATTACAGTCTAAGTTTGCAATTAAAATGTTTGGAAGCGTAAATCATTTCTTTGGTTTTGAAGCATACAGAAACATAAATGGATTATATCTTTCACATAAACATTATATCGAAGATTTACTTACTAGAACCAACATGTTGTCATGCAAGCCCTGTTCTCTGTGGGATGACACACCATTTGAACACCCAAAACTCTACTGAAGTACCATAGTAGGACTTCAGTATCTGTGTAACACAAGACCAAACATCAGCTTCGCAGTTAACAGATTAAGTTAATTTTTACAAAATCCTCTAAATACACACTGGATTACTTATAAGAAGGTTCTGTGTTACCTAAAAGGAACTTCAAATCTAGGGATGATCTTTCAACCATCATTTACTCCTCTTGATCTCCATGCCTACAGTAACTCTGAGTGGGCTCGCTCTCTTGATGATCGAAAATCAACAATTGAAGGATGCGTCTTCCTGGGAGGAAACCTAATTTTTTGGATCTTAAAGAAACAAATGACAATAGCTTGGTCAAGCATCGAGCCTAAATACCGAGCCCTATCTCAGGTATCTACTGAACTCATCTACCTCAGATCTTTACTATTTGAGTTAGGGTTCTCACTCTCTCACAAACCTATTATGTGGAGCTACAACAATGGAGCTCGATTCCTAGCTCAAAACCCACTTTTTTACTCAACAACTGCTCTTTTAACGATCAATAGATATCGAAGTGGATGTGCACTTCTTCAGAGACAAAGTGGAAAAAGGAGAACTGAAGGTCAGATAAGTTAATACTATCGATCAACTCGCCGATATCCTCACAAAACCCCTAACTTCGGTGAGATTTTTGTCTTTAACCACCAAACTGAACCTAGTTCTAAATCCTTAGTTTAGTTTGAGTGGGGGGTGTTAATGAAGAAGAACAAACAAAGAAAGAGGGACACAATAGAGATTTCACACAAGGCCATAATGGACATTTCAATGCTAGCTGGACTGTGCAATTTTGTTGTAATAAAATGCATCTCAACCCTCTATTTTATTATGTACTTACTGACAAATGTATGGTTAATAGTGAACCAACAATTGTATAAATATGCATATGAGCAAATCACAAAATAACACATAATTTCTACATATATACTTTTTACAGTGTCATTTACATTCAATTCTCATTTAATAATTGTCTTGCTCTAAAGTACGCTCAAGAAAGTGACAATGTTATCCTAATTTAGATAACTGGGATACATCAAAGAACAAAACATAGTCATGCTTTTGATAATGAAGCTTTTGGTGATGTGGGATAATTGAGAGAAGCACAACCACCATTTTGCAATGAAAATTAGGCACTCTGTATCGTGGAATTGTCCCAATATTTCTCTCAACTAAGCTATCAGGTAATAGTTCTTCAACTTGCTTATTCGAGTTGGTCAACTTTAGCTAGATTTGGAAAATAAGCTCAGATTTCACACTTCAAATATTGGCTCATTTTCTAAATAATTGTACATGCATTGAAATGGTGCTTTTGACCACTTCCTTTGCCCTTTAAGGATGGTTTAATTGGTTCGTAGGGTCAACCTCTAAGTATAGGTCTCATACCTGTAGGTCTTTTTAAGGTATAAAAGTAATGGTAAGTTTTTCAGCAACAACTTTTTTATTAGTTAGGAGTAAAGTTGCGTACTGAACCTCTCCAGATTATATGTATTAGAAAATTTTTTACTAAATTGTTGTTGTTGTTGTTGTTGTTATTGTTATCTTGTTTTGAGCTAATGTAATTTTATAAAATTTTCCAAATGTAGCTTGCATTAAAAAATAGAAAATGAGGTGTTAAATATAATTTTATTTTATTTAAACATAAGCTAGAACTTCTCCAATTATCAGTTATTCTTTAAAAAACATACTAAATATGTAAGGAAAGATCAATTTAAAAAATTGAAGTCATTTGAAACGTTCCCTGTTGAACAATAATATAATAACATAGATCCTAATCAAATTGTCCCAAATTGTTTTAAGAGGAAAATAGGAGACAAATATTATTTTCTTCTTAAAATTAAATCAACCAGAAGAGATTATTGGGATCGCAATCTGACAAATTAACAATAAAAAATTAACAATCTTCTGTTTTTTTTTCCCTCTCTTTTTTTCCAAATCAGAAAGTTGTAGGTTGACAACAGATCTCGATTATCAACCCAAAACGGAGCAATCTCGCCGGATATTGCCGGTTTTGTTAGTCTTAATTCCGATCCGACCCAATTTAGTAATAGCATTGATAAAGGCTACTTGAAACGCCGTGGAATTGCTTGCCCATGCGTTGACTGTGGGTTTGGACCTGAGGTCCGTGAACAAGACCTGGTCCGATGTGAAGAGTCCCATGCCTTGTACTAGGTTCTTGTAGTACATGTTGTCGAAGGCTCTGGGTGTGTTGGGGTCCATGTTAATTGCTACTCTGGGGTCAACATTCTTCGGGCATAGTTGTTTTAACACATTTGCGTATGTCTTGTTAAGAGTAGGATCCACCAAAGTTCCAGCGCTAAAGTTGTATATCCTGTTGGAGAACCTGTCACAATGAGAAAATCCAACGGTGTGTGCGGCTGCAGGAAAATAAGCATATATTAAAATTTTACTAATATTTTTAAATAAAATCCCATATGATATTAACAAAATTAAAGTTTAGGATAGTAGTATTTAGTGAAAAGAGAGTAATAATAAAATATGACCGTAATTTGTAATAACTTTTGAGTACAATTATTTTTTTTGCTTAAAAGTGTGTATTTAATATGAATGTCATGTAAACATCAATGAAGAGTGATTAGTATTAGTTTAAAGATGGAATTAAGAAATTCAATAATTAAAATATTGAAATAAAAAATATACTTATCTTCAAAGAGAACATTCATTCCCTAATGCTTTCCAACTAATGCTAGGTATATAATAAAATCAATCTTAATGAAACACATGTATTTTAGTCAAGTGTAATCTTTTTCGAAGATACATCAAATTCTGACAGAACAGGTGCTTTTGGCAAGTCTTCTCGTTAAACAGGTGCTTTTGGCAAGTCTTCTCGTTAACATGACTACTAAATCTTCACTTTGAATAACCTTAAAGGGCGTGCTCAATAAATTAACATTTTACAATTAAAATTTGTATTTAATAAGAAAATGAACAACTCATTTCGTTACCAAAATGAATTAATCCGGTTGAGTACGTGTTTTCAATTTCACATTGTTAGAGCATGATTGATACTTCAGAGGCTGTGGAAAATGGTCTGTGGGGTACCTGAGAGAGCAATCATATCTAACTGAGAGAGCCCGTTAGCTGAGAACATCGAGTTGAGCTGAGTCAAGTTGAAAGTTGGTTTGGGCAGCTTCCCATTCACACTGGTGTTTGTTGAGCTTAGACCATCAAATCTTCCCAATTCCACAGCATACGAAGGACCACCAACCTGTATGGAAAATCAAATTCAACAGATGAATTAATTAGCCAAAAGATTATTGTATCAAATGACTTGGAATTGAGTGACGAGAATAATAAGCATACTAACCAGGGCAATTACATCCCTTGTAGCCATGGCGAGGATATCGGCACACGAGACCTTGTTTCTGCAACTTGGGACAGCATCAACTGCTTGTTTGGCTTTGATCACGGTGTCAAACCCATCTCCGGCGAGTGACAGATTGTCAGGGTGGTCCTTCTCCGCTTTGTTGGTTGCATTTGATGCAATCATAATCGAAGCATCACAACCCTGTCCATACAGAACACGTGCACAAACTTAAACTTCATTTTATCATGATTAAGTTGGTCTAATTAACAGGCTTGTCAGTGTCATTGAAACCATTACCTGGACCATGCAATCATGGAAATAGAGACGAATGGTAGCAGGAACTGTGACAAAAGTCTGATTAAATTTCGCACGAACTGCATCTCTAACTATCTTTTCCACGTTAGGACAAATGGTGGCGTAATAGTTTTGTTTGAGTTGGGCTGATATGGTAGGAGGAAAGAGGCATATAATCAGAGCAACTGACAAGACAATTAAAGCGTTGAACCGTCCCATGCTTTCATCAAAAGATCGACCGACCTAGTTTTTGTTTTAGCTAGGATATGCTGAGATTGAACATTGGAGTTCGGTATATATATACAAAGGGAAGTGGCTTAACGTAAGGCCGGTTAGATTAGGATCTTTTCGCCAGCAAGGAAATTCTATTATTTAATGACATGAACCCAAGCTCGAAGGAGACTCCAAACAATTTTTTTTACGGGTTATAACGTGTATTATTGGCCAACTTGGTCTGTTTTCTGACTGCTTCCCTCGTTGTCCAAACATTAGATTGGTTTGAGTTGGAAAACCGTGTGTGATTCTTTGAAAAACATGGTTTAAGAAATGATAGAACTGAGAAAGGACAGAGGGCCAAAATAGGAACTTGGAAGTAGCAGGCACGTTAAGGCTGCTCTTCAATGGAATTGGAACACCGAAAATAGTATGCATGTAAGCGCTGTGCTGTTCATTTTCATTTTCACGTAAGCAGTGGAAACCAGAATATGTTAGTCAAATAGAGGCAGGCCTAGAAAGGTTTCAATCAATCGCAATCCATCGTGCAAAGAATTGTAAAATGCTAATAAAAAGTTGGATATCTACCCGTAAAGATTACCTTAAACATTTAGATATCGATTGGTACACTGATAAAGGAATCAAAATAAAAAACTAGGAATGAATCAAAATAAAAATAGGAATTAGAATAGAAATAAAATTAGTGTTTAGTATGCAAGCACTAGAAATAAATTTATAGAAATTAATAGTTATATGAGTTTTTCAAACTAAATATTAATAATGATAATGAAATTTTTTTACCTTATGTTTGATTACTATTTGATTGATTTTGTAAATAATTAATTAAAATTTTATATTATTATTAATTAATAAAATTTTTTGTATTTAATAAGTAAATAATTAAAATTATTTTTAATTATTCAATAAATTATTAGTTTTTAAATAATTGTGTATGATTTTTATAAGAATAAGTTTTAAAAAAAAACATAACGAACTTATTTTATGATATA
>JAOQMP010000208.1:31190605-31203240 GCA_027563575.1 Erythroxylum pedicellare | reverse complement strand
TAATTATTATTAGTAATAAAAAATTTATTATTATTTTAAAAATAAAAAATAAAAAATCTCAATAATTATAAAAGTTGAAATAAATAAAATAACTAATTAAAAAACTTTGAAGAAAGAGGGAGGGAGGAAAATTTTAAAAAAATTTAAAATTTTGCAAAAAAGTCCCCCTATTTTTTAAAATTTTCGGTATTGGCCGGTATTTCAAAACGAGCTGGTATAGACTAGTATTTAAACCCGATACAACCCACCTTTTATTTCGTACCGATTTTGGTCCGGTATGATACATATCGGTATTCATAATACTGTTTTCAACTATTCTTATTGTTCTCCCGTTAGTAGGATTTTGAATATTTTTCTCAGAAGTTTCAATCAATAATTTTTAGGTTCATATTTTTCCTTATTTAACAATTTTAATTTTTATCCGATTTGTAGGGACATAATTACAAACACAAGTCAAAATTAAGTTACATTCTATGAAATACTGTTGCATACTAAATACTACAATAAAAATTCACCTAATTTTTCTAAGAATTCTTATAGGTATCCAAACATGTGAATATCTTTACTTTTAATAGATTTATTTTCTGAAAAATTATATTCCAAATTTACTTTACTTTCCTGTCAACCAAATAGGGTCAAAGAATTTTATAGAGCCTTCATGCAACTCAAATTTAGGACCCCAAATATTTGAAGATTTTTAAAGGATCTTCTATGATCACTTGAAGCACCCTAAAGATAAACTCATAATATTTGTTCTTGAATATGTACTCAACTTTACATATCATCCCAACTTAGAGTGCTAGTTCCATGATAGGAATTTGGAGACTCGTCATGAAATCTGTTTAATAGTGAAGTTGGCAAGTTGTCACTAATCAACATGTAACCTTTTTGTTAAAAGCCAAAACTCGATTTCTTTGTAAAGTCTCTTTGGTACTTTGCGGTTTTGGCTTGGAATTAACCACAATAAAGATGACAACGACATTTTATAAACCGAACTTAATAAAATATGACATTCCATGCATTGCTTAGGGAAAAAGGTACAGTTCTAGCACAATACACTCTAATCTATAGATATTGACTTATTTGCAAGATTAGAAAACAAAATTGATGAAATTCACTTTGTTGGGTCATTTCACTGATGGAATTTTGCGAAAGAAAGAATGTAGAATTAATGAATTATAATTCTTTATGTTTAAACTAAAGATAGAAAGATAAAAGCAAAACATATTGTAATAAAAAGTTAAAAGAGTCAAACACCTCATCAATAAGGTTGGGATAACGATAAATTATTCATCCCAACCTCTATCCTAATTGGATAATTAGCTAATATTCCTGTTTATGAATCCACAAACGAAGTTAAAGGGAAAGTAAAAAGGGGATCTTGCTGTTCGCCTTCAAAAGGAAAAGAAGAAAGCGTTAGGTAAGTCTCATAAGTTTTGTAGCGGACATATCTTCTACACAGAATCAAATTCCATTCATATTCCCCTTAAAATAAGTTTCTGATATCAACCCTGATCTATATGCATCTGTAATGTCCCCACCGTCCTAGAATCTAATATTCATTTTCAAATATATTTTATTTTCCCTCAAATATATAAAAGATCTTAGCCTACGTAAGTGTCAGCAGACAAGAAGCATTACTAGTTCTGAGATAAATATATATGTATGTGGCCAAGATGAAGATGACAGAAGATGGTGGATGGAGAGAAGAGGATTGCCAATAACAACATTAACAAATTAAAAACATTATATATTTAGTTAAAGCATCTCCAAAAGGTGGTCTCGAATTTAGTCCCAACCAGCCTCTCCAGAGGGACCAAATAGTGTCTAAAAGCATGATGTGCTCGTAGATGTTAAATGCACGACTTTAAAAAGAGAATTCCTCATGTAAATAACCTTGTAATGATAGTGCCGCATTTTGTACCGTTTTCAGTTGACTTGATGAGGACATGTGTTGATACGTTCACTAGGCTTTTGTTAAGTTACATGTAATTTATGCTGAACTATGTTCTTAGCGGCTTGGAGTGGGAACAGAGCTAAGGTTTTGGGAGATGTCAAGTTTTTAACCTGTAGAAAGGTTTTTAATTAGTATAAGAAAAGGAGTTCTGAATTGGGTTCTTAGTGTAGTTTAGAGTGCTTTCTTTTAAAGGGGAATCAAGTTTTAGGGTTCGACTTTAAATTAAACTAAAGGTAAGAGTTCGATATCCAGTGATCATATCAAAACTACCAAAATTTCCGAAACTAAACAGGTTAGTCCTAACATCAGCTTAATGTAAATTTAGTTATTTGGTATTATTTAAGGTTTTAATAAAGTTTTGCGTTATAGATTGTAGTATTATAAGTTTGAATTTCAATTTATAATGATTATTTCGTCTACAATTATAGTGAAAATTACAATTTATAACTTAAAACTTTGGCAATACCTACTTGTAATTATGTTTGCAATTAATCTGCTAACACTAACCAATGGATTGACAATTTCATTAAGACCTTACTCATGAAGTCTCATTTCAACCATGGAGGACATGTCAAGCTGAATAGCTCGCGACAAGAAAGTGCCTGGGTGACAAGCTTCGAAGGACAGCTCATAGATGCATATAATATACGTTGAATTGTCCAATATGAAAGCTGCTATGTGGAAGCATAGCACGATGTGTTTCTCCACTAACCCCAACCACATTAGTTACGTTAATCGCATCTCAAACATGATAAACAAATCATACCAATTAACGTTATCTAGATTCGAGATTCCACTAGCTACCATCTCCATCATCATTATTGGCGTGTTATGTAATCTTAATTGAATGTCACCAAATTAATGTTCCTTTTTTGTCGTTTGCTTTGGTAATAATTTGTCTTGTGATCGTGAAAAGGAACAAATAATTCACAGAGAGGACTCGGTGGTTGAAAAGGTTTTGATATAAATATAAATGGTGAGATGTGCGAATACATTTCTCTTTTATTAATAATTACTGGACTTGAATACTTCATATTTTTAAAACATAAGTAGCTGAAATTTTTTGGTTACAATATTAATTGAGCGACTGAAAAATGCTCGACTAAGTAGAAATTAGTAGAATCTAAAGTTCTCTTTCTCGAAACTAAAAAGAAAAGAAGACAACCATTGAGCTCATATATTGTCTGATATAAATATCTTTGACATTTGTCTTTTTACAAGAACTGAATTTGAAACATTTAAATTTGAAATAAGACAGGGTTAATTAAAAAAATCTCAAACTTTACTCAATTTGCAATTATATATTGAATTTGAAAAAATAGCAATTAAATACTTAACCTTTAAATTTTTTTCAATTCTAACTTGACGTTAGTATTTATGTTAATATTGCTGACATGACTTATCACATAAAATAGAAACTCTAAACACTTAAACAGATCAGACTTAATTAGGTTTAACTAAACTAAGTCAGTTTTGTAATTGAAATATCTAGACCAAACTCACTGCCTAAATCGTTGAAATTGAAAACCCTAAATTAATTCGCTCTTGCATAGAAAGAAAAGGAACTTAGGGTGGCAAATTGTGAAGTAATTCAAATTATTACAAACTGTATTGTCATCTCGTACCGGCATGATAGAATTTGATTCAATAATTTAATCACAAAATAACTTAGTTTAGTTGAATTTGATTAAGTATGATGTGTATAAGTGTTTAAGAATTCTATCTTATGTGACAAAGTCACGTTAACAACGTTTATGGAAATATTAACATTAGGTTAAAATTAAAAAAATGAATATAATTCAGTTTTGAATAAATTATGGTTTAGTTTAGGCGGACCTTATTTTGTAACCTTTCTATAATCAATATGCATTCTCAACGTTAGTAGAAGTCTGCAAAGCATGTGCTTGAATATGCCAATTTCACGATTTTATACCTCTTACCTATTTCGTTTTGCAAGAAGAAACAGCCCAATCAATGTATCAGCGCTCAAGGTTCTCTGCTTTACGAAAGTTTAGAGAGGATTATGATGTACTTAATTTTTTTTATATTTTTACAAAAAAAATTATTTCTATGTCTGAAACTTATATGAACTTTTGTCACAAAAAATCAAGTGTAGGCTCACACTAAATTATTTACATGTAACTAACAAGTTATGAGAAATTATGTTTAATCACGATATTATTAATTATTATTAAAACATTATGTCAATTTTATTCATGCCGAACATATAAAGAATACTGACTACAAACATCTTTTTTTTTTTTTTCCTGATACTTTGATTACTGAGTTTTATGATAAAAATGAACAAACAAAAACCTAATTAGTAACGGAACCCCTAAGAAAGGTGAAGGTCTGGTCAAATCTAAGATTGCCTTCATAACCAGGAAGTTACATCTTCTAAGCACATATCAGTTCTTTTTAACAAGGAATTGTGAATATACCATAACTGTGGTCAGAACATAATAACCTGTTTATATTTTAAGAACTTGCAATTGCTTTTCTATATCCAGGTTTTATTGCTGAAGCAGATTACGTCTCAGCTATGAACTTCCAAGAGTGGGGCAAGTCAACACCAGCCACAGGCGACTCCACCATGGCTCAGCCTTTTTAAGCAACCCCAATGGACCCACTCCTCATATGGCTGCACCACCTCTCACCGGCAACGCGTGCTTCCATGTCACTCTCCTGACCTCTATCCCTGGTCTTACATCATTCTAAACTCTCTAGTGACATCCATTATTTTAGATTCTTTAAAACTCTGGAGAGAAAGTGATCGAAGATAGAGATTTGTGCAAGTTTTTATCTACACATAATACCCTACCTTCCATGTGAATGTGATCATTTTTCTCGATCAGCACGAGCAAACATGAATTTTATTTATTTATTTATTTATCCTTTATTAGCCTTTTTTATGCTTGCAACGTAACAGTGACAAATAGTTCCAGCTCACTCTTTCTCGACACACCATGAGACCTATACATGTAATGCCCTGTGATAAATAGGTTAGTAGTGTTAAGGGATGCTGTTGTGTAAGGCTAATTAAATTGGTTTTATATATTCACTAACACATTCTTTTAAGTAAAAATTTTTTGGGCTTGAAATTTGCATAGGCTCACTCTACCTTATGTTGAATAATAGATGGGTGGTAAGATTTGAACTCAGGACTACTTGGTTACAAAAAGCTCTAATATCATATTAAGTGACTGTTTCATCACAATAACTTAAGCTGTTGTGTAAGGCTAATTAAATTGATTTTATATATTCACTAACAAGTAACGTCCTGTTGTGTAAGTACATTTACTTAGATAAGCTCTTCTTTGATTGTCTAGCTAGACCAATTTTATTACTTACATTATAACTGGCATCCATTCAGAAACAACCTTTGAATTAATTTAAAATAAGCAATAGATTTAGTCAATTATTTCATAAATAAATAATGTCAAATTAAGTGATAAATTTTACTTAAAATTTAATTGTGAACTCTTAAACTTATCCATATACATAAAATTCTGTAAAATTCATTAGTCTCAAACTCAATAAGTTAAACATTAGAAAGACTTGGAACTTAACCTCCTATCATCGGAGATCCCATTTCTAAATTTTTGCTTGTATCCTTGCGCAGAAGGCTCTTGATACTCGACGCTTTGCTTATCAGAATATTTCTGTAGTATTGCATTCTAGATCCCGTGGCCAGTCTTTGAATTTTTGGAGTGTTTTGTGAGGTACCCACGTAATGTACGGTGAAGATCTAATTGTCGGCGGGGCCAGTTCATGCCACCTTCATAAGCTCCCCTGATATTCAATTACAATAAATAATATTTGTATAGATAATCGAGACAACTAGTTATTGGAGATATAGAATGCCTGTTGCATGTGATTCACCTTACAGCAGGCTGAACTATTCTTTTTGATGATTGTCAGAAGCATTGTAGGGCCTTGTGATCCTCAACAATTGTAAGCATTAAACTAATGTTTAATAGTTGTGTCTAGGAGAGTTACTGTTATAGTTTTCTCCAAAATTCTTTTATCTGCCTGCATTGCTGGACTTGTCTGGGGCATCTCTTCCACAAAACTTGAATGATATTGGCCAATGCACTGGGATTTGTTTGGCATGCCTCAAACTCCAGACGCAACCTTTCTTTGGTTTCTGTGATCATATGTATGTGTCAGAGAGAAAGAGAAACAGATAAAGAATCTCAAATTCTTCTTCATCTATATTTTATTCCTTCTTTTGCAGTATATACTGACTGAGAATGTGAAAAGCAAAGGCCTTTCATTAGGAAACAAGCTGTTGCTGGTTGAAGATTTGGTGCAACCAGTAGTAGTACTGTTGGCCTTTTTCTGGAAAGGGTTCTATTCTCTTCTGCTTCTTCTCCACATTCAAAGCATAAGTTTTTGATTCTATTCAAACTGTTACAGGTGATCAATCTTTCATCTTTTTCTTGCATTCACTTTTCCATGAATTCTGTGTTCTGAAACTTAGAATCTTTGGAAGAAAAGATATGATAAGTTCAGCATGTCATTTTCATGGTATTGTCCATTTTCATGTTTTTGCCTTTATGGCTTAGCGCTCTCTGAACTGATCTCAACCAAGAACTTGTTCCATGCACTTCTCTATTGTCTACTTATTAATTGTTGATGAGTTTCTTACATTTGTCTGATTACGTGCTCCTTGTAGAAGAAAAGGATTTAGGGTCATATGATTACAAGCAAAGAATAGTACCTTGCTTCTTTTCTTCATGGTCAGGGACTAGGGATCTTATGTCTCTTTAAACTGCATTTAGTTTTGAGGTTTCATATGATGTGCCACTGGAGGTTTAATATGGCAAGAGTAAGGAAATGATACGATACAACGTTGATTTTTCGTATTGGAAGAAGATTTTGTGCCCGGAATTAAGATTGTGGCCCAGGAAGAGAAGATGAACAAAAAAGGGAAGTTGACAGACAGACAAATTATACAAAGTTGTTGAATGATGATATAGATGCATAATTGTTCGATATTGATTTCCTTTCAGTCCTTTTTGTAACTAGAACTGCTTATCATCGATAGAAGAGACCTCGTTGGTGTTTACAGTTTTCTACTCGTTGTACAGCGAGTTGCAGAGAAATCTTCAATCTCTAAATTTGATCCTGATGAATTCCTGAGCACATGGAAGGGTTCTTCGATTACCAGTTACAATAAATATCTGGTTCTATAGTGGTTGGTTTAACAGCAGTTTCTATGGAGAAACTTCTCAAGCCTTGCGACAAGGAATACATGAGAATGGCCATGTTGAAGCACGAAGAAACGTTCAGAGAGCAGGTAACCCTTCCCCATCTCTTGTCTATTCGGATTTTCAAACCGAACTGGCAATTCTTAGCCTGAAAATTCTGTTGCAGGTAAACGAACTTCACCGTTTATATCAAGTACAGAAGACTCTGATGAGAAGAAGTGAAAGTTATTATAGGCCTGATTCGAGGAGTGAAGAAATATGGAAATCGAAGAAAGGCATCAGCTTCAATCATACTATTAATGCTCATGATATGCAACAAAAGTCGATGTTGACATTTGACTTGGAGAGACCTGCAGAGGAGTATGTTGCAGAATCAAATGGCTACAGACTTTTAGACCCCATAAATGAGAGTGAGATCAGGCTAACACTAGGGCCAACGAGTTACAGTCGGGGAAAGAAACCTGAGACACCTCGGACTTCAGATTCAGGGCAAAGCTTTTGTTCATCTTCCACACGATCAAGCCATATCAACAGGACAAATCAAGGAAACCCTAAAACAACGTATTCAACTAGAGAAGAAACCGTTCAGATTCCTGAAATAGGCTTGGAGTGCCAAGGTGGGAGTAAAAACAGTGTTGAAGTTGAAGAACGATTTACACAGGAGAGACTGAAACAGCCTCCTTGGCTTTTCCAAGTTTTGAGTCTCAACATGACTTGAAAATATCTGCCTTATTCTAATGTGATGAGGACTTTTTGGACTTGTTCCCATCCACTAGTTCCGTAATTGATGTTCGGATCTTTTTCTTTTTTCCTGCTTAGTTACTTGTTTGATGCGTGTCTTGTGTAAAGATAACCTTTATCCAAAAGAGTATGATTCGTGGCCCCATTGCTTGGAAAGCCAATTACAATCTAATCAGTAAATGGGAATGCTCGAGTTGCATCTTTTCTGAACTTTCTTAACGTACTTAATCATCTAAATATAATACTGACATGCTTTCAAATCATCAGCTAAATATTCACAATTTTCTAAAGCTTGCCGGCATCTATGGTCCTCAACTGAACTAGACTAACCCCCTGAAAGCTGTGTTGATTGAAATAGCCAAAGGTTCAATCTTGAACAAGTATGATGATAGATGAACTAAGCATTTAACATCACGCTAGTAACTTCATATATTATTTCGTTCGCAAAAGTAGAAAAGACCCGGTTGTATCCGGCATGATCACTTTGACTTCTATCAGTAGAAAGTCCTTATATTCTTGAAAAAGATGGCAATTTCAACTTTATGAAAATTGTAATTGTAATTGGGTTAGAGCTTTGAAACCATTTATTTAGTTTGTATCACATTTTCTCCGATATCAATACGGATCTTTATATACTTCTGCACAATGTACGTTCCCTGGATTTAAGTAGATCCTACAAAGCCACTTTTACTGTGTTACTAACTGGTATGTCTTACTGGAAGTGCATCGAAATATTAACTTGTGAAACAGGAGCAGCAAAATGGAATATAAGTCAGAGGGGCCGACAGATACCTAACGCTTCTTTTTAGATGCACGAGAGACATGGCTGCCTTTATAGACCAAAAGAGTCCAGAGGGACCTTTAAAAATAACCATTTTAGCTTTCTTAAAGAACAGTCTGTGGCTGATAACTTCCACTGTCCAATAGAAGTAGCAGGCGTCGATGTGTTTGTCGGCTGTGGCACAATGTTGGATTCCAGGCCTATTGAGTAAGAGTGATATGTGCCTAGCCTTACAGGGGTATGGATCCACCATAGGCATTCATACATGAAAGTTCAGAAACTACATACCTCCTACTCGCGGATTACCAAGAATAAAGTGTTACTGCAAGCTAGCCGGCCCCTTGAGTATTCTTAAGACACTTTGGTGTTCATGATTCAGAAGTCGGGAAAGTATAAAATTTGCTTGAGTAGGGATTCTTGTCATCAGAAACCAATATGGAAGCAGTCTTCATCGGGTAATTCTTGTAGCATTGGACTAGTTACCATTAACTGGAGTCAATCTGATGGGTGAGACCCTAAAACTATTCAAGTTCTCTAATTCATCAATCTCTGGATCAGACATCACATAGAATATGGAATGAGACTATTATATACAGTGATATCATACAAGAGAAGGAGATATGCAGAGGTATATGTGAATTTGAAACAGGCAACAGCTGATGTAAAAGGATGAATTGTTCAGAAAGAACCTCCCAAATTTCAGAAATATACCCATTTATCAGGATATGGAATGCCGCCGATCCTTGCTTGGCCTTGTTTTGGTTTTGGAATTGGAGGGTGTGACTCCATCAGCACGTACGAAAGGATAAAGCTTACCAAGCTTTTTCGAGACTGAGTTTATGAATGATTTTCGAGGCAAAGGGGGTTTATCAGAAGCTGACATTGGGCTGCCTATAGCTGATCTATTTGTGTATCTTTCAATTTCTCTCAACTTCATCTTCATTTTAACTAGTTCCAATTTCAGGTCTTGGTTCTCTCTTTTCAAGCTTGAAAGTTCATCAGAAACTGTTTCATTGGGACATAAGTTGAGTTTAGAAGGAAGAACAGGGGAATCTCCACCCGTGAAACCACCATTCCTAGCATCTCTAAGGCGATGTTGCTCGTAATAAAGCACTTGAACAACAGTTTGAACAGGAAGGCGATCATTTTGAGCAGCATGAGCACAGGCCTCTCGAGATAGTTTCTGGCAATCCATTAAACTGCAGACTTTCTTCCTCTCCAAATCGGTTAAAGCAGGATGAGCCTATTGATCGAAATACGAACTTATGATAAGGAAATCCAATAAAAGAACAATCGTGATTATCACTATATAGGTTACTACTCTTGGTTTTCCATTAACTATCCTAAAGCTTGAAAAAGCTGCTTTAACAGATTCTGGTTTAAAAGATTCGTCATAGCAACACTCGATGAATTTCAATATTCTAATAGAACATACTGCGAGATTTGAACTACATAAGAAGGTAATGAGGAAGAGTGCACCTTGAGGTAGATATCTACGGCCCTGTACATTCCATCATCTGTTACCCTTGATTGTTCGGGTACAAGTTCGGCAAGACCAATGAATTTTGCAACAGATAAGTTACGATCAGAAGCTATTTCAGCTAGGTAGTTTTCCATCAACTTCCCAATTCGTTCCATATCACTAGGCAACGGTGAAACAAACTCATCATCTGTTTGATACCCATATTGGCTCCCTTCTGCTTCAGATTGAAGGTAATTAATCATTATGCTTTGAACTGTGTCTACATCAAACAATGTATCTCCTGTGAATGAATATGAAGGGATCAACAGATCGTCGAGGACAGCTTGTCCTAATTGTAAGGCCATTCTCTTCTCCAGATCAAGCCGGCAAGCAACCGTTGTCTCCAGGAATATTGAAGCTCGGAGTAACATGGAAAGGAAACTAACAGACAATGCATTCCTCTCTCTTGGAAGAAGACTGACTATTGTCTCTAAGACAACTCTCTTCTCATGTTCTTGATGTAGTTCTATCTTGTTCCTTCCCTTACCAAGTGTTTCCTGTTCCAGAAAGAAAGATTATGAACACATTAACCATATGCGATAGAATCGTCAAACCAAGTATTTCAGGTTGATATCTCACCAAACCTCGTAGAGCTTTCTGTGCATAGAGCATTAAAATAGGCCCAAGGTCATATTGTTTAAACCCTCTTGCCATCATAGCTGTCAGTACTCTTTGGAAGAAATCAATCCTGAGAACCGTCAAATCTTCAGCCCACCAATCAACAATTGTCTTTGGCTGGCAAACCATCGAAGAAATTACGCCGTCAATTCCACCATCTGACCTACCTGTTGTAGAGAATTGGCTTTCTTCGCAGGCTATAAGGGCAATTGCATCTATGCATCTGCTTATCAATTTTACTTTCTCAGCCAGAGGAAGGAGGTTTTCTGATAGATGCAAGATGGAAACTGCACCAGCAAGGCTCTTAAGTGCAACTTCATTCAAATATGCTTCACTTCTTGAGACTAAATTCCCAACTGCGTAGTCCTCTGTCATCTCTAGAAACTCTGCCACACATCGAAGCATGGCAACGTTTTCTATACTCAATTCGAAGTTGATTCCATAGGAGAACTTGGCTGCAAGTTCAAATGCCTCTGCTCCACCAGGGAAATTTGGAATTTGGATCTCAGAGAGATCAGCATCACTAGATTCTGATACCACTTTCCTTATGTATCCACACCTTGAGACCAGTGGGAACTTCAAACCAAGCAGGAGCAGAATTAACAAGTCATCAAACACAAACTACTATGAGACTAAGATTCTCCAAAAACTGTAGTATTGCTCCTTGATGGAAGTTGGGAATACAAAATAAAAGACAACTCACAATTTGCTACAATAAATATATTGCTATTTGTTCTTCAAGTTCATTGTGGTTAATTAAAACAGGAAACAGTTGTCAGTATTGACTTACACCTTATGCAATTTAAAAGAAGCTCCTCCAGCATGAACTGTGACGTCGCTGGGTATTTCCTGGGAGACAATCCTGTAAAAGTTCACGGTTGGAGATCTGTTATTTAACAAAAACAGATAACATAAATAACAAGAACCTGCATCTTTTTATGAAGAAAATGATAAAATAGAAAAGATAGGTATCGAACCATTCGCTATTTCTCTTCAAGGCAGAGGACAGAAGCTCCGTCTTTTTGGCGGCCATGTTACTAGTACTTGTGGGCACAGGTTCTTTGTGACCAAGTTCTACCACTGCAGATATAGAGGGATGTCTAAATGATCATCTCTTAATCAGGGACTGAGTGACAAGCCAAAGCAGAGAGAAATTCAGATGGAGCTGGGTGTGGTGAATGAGCATATCTATCTACCACCCAATGCTTCGTTGGAAATTATATTGAGCAATAATAAGAGCTCAAGCTTTCGTTTCTCTAACACCTTTGATGTTTAGTTACAGAATAGAATCCATTTTCAGCCTCAGAAACAACAATGAGCACTTGGTAAACTTCCAATGTCAGGCCTCTTGTCTCTTCCAATATTATCCACCTGGAAACTATTCATGTCCACAAAAGTACCCATCTTTATTTCCTGTTGCTTATATGTAAAAAGGACTCGGCTTAGTAGGATGAAGACAAAGGTGGATAGGAAAAGTAAAAGTTGTGGACTAATAAAAAGGGTATGCCTCATTCCGAATCCTCATATTTCAAGTCTAGCGATTTATTCTTGCCATTTTGGCACTAAGATATAAACAGAACCCATCAGATTGCAGTTAGTAGATGGCATGACCCCTCCACAATGCCAAGTACTTATGTTTTTTTCTTTTAAATAATGAATATCAAATCTTTAGAGGTGGTCCAAGAATTCAGGAGACTAACAATTAATTAGAACCAACTCATTGTTCCTAACAAAATTTCAAATTTTTCCGAGAACACACTTTCGAGTCTACTGTTCACGATCAAATCAGAAAATGAAAATGAA
>JAOQMP010000208.1:31127526-31144995 GCA_027563575.1 Erythroxylum pedicellare | reverse complement strand
GAAGGTGATGTGGAATACCTAGTTTTTTGTTCCATCTCTAATTTCGATGCCGATTCTGAGCTCCAAACGTCTCCGAATCTCCCGAGATCTTTAGTAGAAAGTGCTCCCTGACGCGTGGTCTAGGCCTTTCTACAATTTCCTCAAAACATAAGCTCTCTTAACGAGTCAGAGAACCGTGTGCTCGTGAATGATATGAGTAATTGTAGGAGACCTTAACCTTTATATAGCTTCCATATGGGGTTTCCCCATCACAAGGCCAATATAGATACGGTCTACAGTAATTAGGACCATATTCTACCCAAACTTCGACCCATTAATCTAGATCATTTATTGTGCCACTTTATTATCTTTATCTGGTTCAAATTGCGCAACTTAACTGATAATTTATTTAAAAACCAAAAATGCAAATAATGTTGTCCAACGCTATGAGACAAAGACAAAATTGTCCCTAAGGACAAAAAAAGGTCTAACATGTATAGGTCACATCTTCGCTTTTCAACAACAGGTACTTAACAAGTCCTAAATCGATCATTGTTTTTTGATATGTTTGGATTTATGAAGTTTGCTACAGAGAAAAGCATCCCCATCCAGTAGGCCTATTCGCTGGTTGAAAATATATGCATATGACAATAACCCACCTGGAGTTATCAGTTGTTTTGTCTTGAACAATCAAAGTTATGTGAGCAAATAAGCATTGGCGTTTTATCATGGAACAAGTTTTCTTTTCTTTCTCCACTTATTCTCTACAGATTCTCCATTACATCTTTGTTTTCCCTTTTTATACCTCATGTTGGATGTTCTGACTTTGTCTCTATTAGTTTAGCAACAATATTCTATGGCCCGGTTTGGTTGGCACGGATTGTTAATTGAGAAAGTAATCTTTTTTCTAAAATTTAAATTATTATATTTGGTTCGTTTTGTTTTGAGTAGTTAGGAAAGTAAAAACTTTCCTAATTTAGGAAAAGTAGTAACACTTTTCCTATATTCTAAATCCCAACACTCCCTTGGTATTTAGATTACTTTCCTTAGAAATTTAATCTAAAAATTATACTGGCCAATTTAACCCTTCCTTATCTCTCAACTCTACGACTTTAAAATATATAAATTTCAAATAAATTTCGATTCAATAATTTAAAATATATAAAAATAAATTTTAGTTTATAAATAATAATTTTTAAAATAAAATGTTTTATTAATAAATATTATATAAAATATTTAAATAAATTTAAATAAAAATGTTTTTGTAAGTTTTATTTAATTTATAATTATTATTAGTAATAAAAATATTTATTATTATTTCAAAAACAAAAATTAAAATTTCATAATAATTATAAAAGTTGAAATAAATAAAATAATTAATTAAAAGAACTTTGGAAAAAAGGGGGACGGAGAGATAAGAAGGAGGAAGGAAAATTTTAAATTTTTTTTGAAAATTTTGCAAAAAAATTTCCCTATTTTTAAAATTTTCTAATATTGGTCGGATTTTAGATTTTGAATATTTTTTGTTCCTCAGGTTCATATTTTTCCTTATTTAACGATTTCAATTTGTATTCGGTTTATAGGGATATAATTAGAAATATAAGTCAAAATTAAGTTACATTTCATAAAATACTGTTGCATACCAAACACTATAATAAGAATCCACCCAACTTTCCTATTAGAATTCTTATAAGTATCCAAATATGTGAATATCTTTACTTTTCATTGATTTATTTTCAGAGGAATCATATTCTAAATTCACTTTACTTTCCCGCCAATCAAACGGGGCCTTAGAGTATAACAAAATTAGATTTCTGTGAGCACTGCATTTTCGACAATAGAAAAGAGTCAGTTTCAATACTACAGTCCATAAGATTGAAGGTACTTTGGATTATATTCATTCAAATCTCTGGGAGCCTACTCGTGTTCCTTCTAAAGGTGATACTCAATATATGCTTACCTTCATTAATGACAACTCCAAAAATGTATGGGTGTGTTTTTTGAAAGACAAGAATAATGTTTTTTCTACCTTTTAAGCAGTGGAAGGTTTTGGTGGAAAGCAAACAAACAAGAAAATAAAACGTCTTCGCACTAATAATGAGCTGGAGTTTTGCGACAGTGAATTTAATAAATTCTGTATAAGATGAAGGTATTAACAGACATCTCATAGTTAGAGGGACCCCACAACAGAATGATGTAGCCGAGCGTATAAATAGAACTCTGTTAGAAAAAGTTTACTGCATGCTATCTAATTCAGGCTTATCAAAAGATTTTTGGGCAGTGACAGCTTCTACAGCTTGCTAATTGGTGAATTGTTCTCCATCTACAGCTATTGATTGTAAGGCTCCTGAAGAATTGTGGTCTAAAAAACTTGCTGACTAGTCTGATTTGAGGGTATTTGGTTGACTAGTTTATGTTCATGTTAATGATGGTAAATTGGAGCCCAGATCTAAAAATGGCATTTTCATTGGCTACCCTCATGGTGTAAAGGGATATAAAGCTTGGTTTTCAGATCCTAAGACATCCAAAGCTATAATCATTAGGGATGTTGTATTTGATGAGTCTGCTATGCTTTACCCAAACAATCCTAGCTCTTTTGACACTAGTGTGAAAATTTCTGAAAAGCGTACGGAAGTTAAGGTGGAGAATTTGCCTTTAGAAGATGGTGTTTTACAGCAAGACCAAGTTCAGTTGCCTACTCCTATTGAGATCTCACAAGAGGAGCATTCTATCGCTGCACATAGGCCAAGAAGGGAGAAAAATATCTCAAAGATTGGTTGATACATATTATGTTGCATATGCTTTGGCAGTGGCACAAAAAATTGATGATATTGGTGAACCTTCCTCATATTCAAAAGCTATTTTTTGTGATTCTACTAAGTGGCTAATCGCTATGCAGGAAGACATGGAGTCTCTCGATAAGAATGAAACTTGGGATTTGTTCAAGCCACCAAAAGACAAGAATATAGTTGGTTGCAAATGAGTCTTCAAGAAGAAAGATGGCATTCTAGGCGTTGAAGATGCAAATTACAAGGCACAGTTGGTTGCCAAGGGCTATAATCAAGCACATGGAGTTGACTTTAATGATGTGTTTTCTCACGTTAAAGATAGCTCTATTTGTGCCTTGCTTGCTTTGGTTGCTTTGGTTCCTTCATGGTTAGTCACCGCTATTCCAGGAGCTAGTATGATAGCTGTGTGTATTTTAGAAAAGTTAAAGGTGACTCATTGGTGTACTTGTTGCTTTATGTTGATGATCTGCTTATCGCAGTCAAGAATATGTCTGAAAGAAGTCAGAATTGAGTAGTGAATTTGAGATGAAAGATTTAGGAGTAGCAAAGAAAATTCTGGGTATAGAGATTCGAAGAGATAGAGTTGTTGGAAAGTTTTACCTTTCTCAAAAAGGTTTTGTTGAAAAGCTTTTGGAGTGTTTTGGCATGGAAACGCTAAACTTGTAAGTACTCCGCTTGTTGCTTATTTTAGACTTTCTGCTGCTATGTTAATACAGTCAGATGATGAAATTAAGTATATGTTGCGTATTCCATATGCTAATGCTGTTGGTAGTCTCATATATGCTATGGTGTGTACTGACCTTGATATTGCACATGCAGTCAGTGTTTTTAGTAGATACATGGCTAATCTTGGTAAAGAACACTAGCAGGCAATGAAATGGATTTTGAGATATTTGCGAGCTACCACTAATTCTTGTTTGGAATTTGGAAGGAGTATTGGTCATGTTGATTCAGACTATGCAGGTGATCTTGATAAAAGAAGATCCATCCCATGCTATGTATTTACTCTTGGAGATACTGCTATTAGCTGGAAAGCTACTTTGTAGTCTACTGTAGCTCTGTCCATTATAGAAGCAAAATATATGGTAGTTACTAAGGCAATAAACATAAACAAAGTCATTTGGTTAAGAGGTTCATTTGGATAGCTTAGTTTGGACCCTAAGGTGATTTTCGTTCATTGTGATAGCCAAAGTGTTATTCACTTAAAAGATTAAATGTTTTATGAAAGGACGAATCATATTGATGCGAATTACTATTTTGTTCACGATATTATTTCTCAAGGATTATTTGGAGAAGGCGGAGTACAGTTCATTAATTTTCTACGTCGAGAACAAAATTTAGGCCAAGATGGAGTTTTGTTAATGTGTGCCTTGAATTTTATCAAAACCCATGATAAACCCATGATAAACTATATAAAAGTGTATCGCATGTAACAATGTATTTCAGGCGCCCAGTTTCTGTTTCATTGATGAAGTGGAATGAATTGGAGTTAGTTTCGAATAACGTTAATTCAATTTAGATTTTTTTTTCTAATTACTATTCAGACTAGTCATTTACCTCAACTGCACGAGTCATGTAGTGCATTAACTTTGTCATATGAAGAATTTATCTGTCCACTTCTGCTCTGATGTATTATTTATCTCTCGCACTATGACAGCTTTGTTTCCTGCATCCATCAAAACACAAATTTGAACATCCTCGATTTTGCTACGAGCGACTGGAATATGTTGGCCAAAAGATCCAGGTGAGGTGGTCGTGAACTCTTCTGTAATTGGAGAGGGAAGAATGTTGGAAACCACGTTTTCCTTAAACTAATGGTTTTCTTAAGTGAGGCATATCTCCGACAAATTAAATGATATATGTTGTCATTTGTTTTTAGGATCTTGTAATGGCAGAGAGGCTACTGATGAAGCATCTGGATGCACCGGGAAAGTGGCTACAAGAGAGACACCGTCGACTTCTTATGAACAAATTCTGCGGAAGGTACTTGAGAGAGAGGCATCTCCATCGATTCATAATCTACTCTGAACAGGTTCAAGATGCATTTGAGCACAATCGAAGGTTAAGAAACCCTGCCTCAACATCTGTTCAACAAGCCATCCACGGTCTTTCTTATGCCGTGTATGGTAAGCCTGATGTGAGACGGCTCATGTTTGAGGTTTTCGATTTTGAGCAGACACAACCAAAGCTTGTACGATGATTCTTGCTTACTGCATAACTCTATAATACATTAACTTTTCTTTCATTTGTATTATATATTCTTTAGCGAGGCTTCTCATTTCTGTACAAAATGACTGGGCTTAACGATTTCTTCAGACGGATTCTATGTTTTTTCTCTTTATTTATAAATTTTTAATATTTTCCATCATTAAAGTTGAGAAATCAAAACCTTAAGCCTGGATTTGGGTTCATTTGGTGAGAAGACGATTAGGTCGGATTCCCATCTCAGATATTTTTGTTATTCCAACTAAAAATTCTTTATTTATTTATTTAATTTTTCCGTTAAATAAATAAAAGGATCAATAATTTTAAATTTTAAATTATTTTCAATTATAAACATTAGACGGTCTTGTCACATAAGATAGAGACTCTAAACATTTATGCACGTTATAATTAAGTTTAATTAATTAACTTTAATTTAACTACGTCATTTTACAATTAATATCCTTAAATTAAATTTTTTGTTTAAATTACGAAAATTGAAAATTTTAAATTAATTCATTCTTGTAAAAAAAATATAAATTAATAAATTAAAATTATTAGAAACTTTATTGCCTCACACTAGTATAACAAAGCGGCAAATTTGAATGAACTCTTACATTAGTATGAAAAGTGCCAGTTATTGTCTCACACCAATAAGACAGTTTGATTAAGGAAATTTAATCTTAAAATAACATAATTTAGTTAAATTTAATTAAATATGATTTATATCAAAGCCATATTAGTAATATTAACAAAAATATTATCATTTGTCATAATTAAATAAATTAAAATTTTAAGCACTTAATTATCAGGCGTTTAAAACTCGAATTAACGAAAATATTATCATTTGTCATAATTAAATAAATTAAAATTTTAAGCACTTAATTATCAGGCATTTAAAACTCAAATTAACGAAAATATTATCATTTATCATAATTAAATAAATTAAAATTTTCAGCGCTTAATTATCAGGCGTTTAAAACTTGAACTATAATTATAAAATTTTAAAAAATTTTAATTAATCCTAATTAAATTTATCGTGATTGGTGGATAGTTAATGGGATCGTGGCGCATGAAATGAATCCTTTTTCCTCATAGAGTGCGCCTGTAGCGCACCAGCCTAACCTGCGCACCACCCCACTCCCACCCCCATCCTCCCAATCCAATACCCAACAATATCACACTACCCTCCCCGTACCCACTTCGACGAAGAATACGATATCTGCGATAATATCAACTACTGCTTCATCTCCTGTTCGAGTTCTTTCCTCTGATCCATGTCGAAATCTAGAGTCTATGCGGACGTCAACGTTCTTCGTCCCAGGGAGTACTGGGATTATGAGTCTCTCACTGTTCAATGGGGGTAATTTCTTTTTCTTGATCTTTTTTAGAACCCTAATCTTTGAGGTTTAATCTGCTCCCTTTATCATTTCTTCCACTTTTGTTCTCTGAATTTCTTTTGAGTGCGATTGGTATCGATGCTTTTTTGAAACTTTTAAATAATTTGGCCTCGATTTGTTTTGGTAGATTACCTACACTGAGCTAAGTGCGATTTTCTGGTTTAGTAGAGTACATCGGTCAAATGGATTCTACTTCTTGATGGATTCAATGGACGGTGTTGGATCGCTTGATGGGCTGTGTTACATGAAAATAATTGTGTAATTGAATGAGTGAAGCGAAGTAATGTGTGTTTGGGGTACTTGCTGCTATGAAGTCTTAAAACAGCTTCAAGATAGTGTTTCAAAAGAAATTTGTTAAAGAGTTACACGTCCAGCGTTAATAAGATAATCACGCAAATGAAACCATGATACCAAGATACTTTCAGATTTGGGTTGCACAGAGTTATTGGCTTCACATTTGTTTTTGCGTTCTTTAGGACTGTCTGTGTTAGTTTACTCCTTGCAATGTGTTGGGTTATGATCAGACTTGATTAATAAAGAATTCTGGGATTCTTATACTTTTCATTTGTGTGCACTAATCACAGTGTTTTACTTCTTCTGCATTGTTCTTGAGCTTTTTATATTGTTTTCAGCGACCAAGATGATTATGAGGTTGTTCGTAAAGTTGGGAGGGGGAAGTATAGTGAGGTTTTTGAAGGCATTAATGTGAATAGCAAAGAGCGGTGCATAATTAAGATTCTCAAACCTGTAAAGAAAAAGAAGGTGATTGTTTCAATGTTTTTATAATTTGTGCGTGACATAATTTGCAAGCTCTTTACAACAATTCTTTGCTGCAAACCAAGTTGGGAAGTAGTTTGGGGCATAGCGTGATAGTTTATTGATATCTCTGCAGATAAAGAGAGAAATAAAGATCCTGCAGAACCTTTGCGGTGGCCCAAATGTTGTGAAGCTTCTGGATGTTGTCAGAGATCAGCATTCAAAAACTCCTAGCCTGATATTTGAATTCGTGAACAGTACAGATTTCAAAGTTCTGTATCCCACTTTGACTGATTATGACATCCGCTACTACATATACGAGCTTCTCAAGGTAATTTATTTGTAGCATCTCTCTGTCCCTCGCATAAATGATACATCATGAGAGTAGAATGAACAGTTTTTAATAAATGAAGTTCTCTTTTTTTGGTACAGGCATTGGATTACTGCCATTCACAAGGAATAATGCATAGGGATGTCAAGCCTCACAATGTTATGATAGACCATGAGTTAAGAAAGCTTCGTTTGATAGACTGGGGTCTTGCTGAATTTTACCATCCTGGCAAAGAGTATAATGTTAGAGTGGCATCAAGGTTAGAATTTTGATGCCATCTAATCCAATTTCTTTTGTCCTCAATATGATTTGTAGTTATATGAAACGTTCCAATAATGGCCTGCACAGGAAAAAAATTGAAACTAATGTTGTTTTGAATAGCAGCAAATCAAAATCATATGGCATGTTCTCTGTCTCTAGATTATTATGTAAGACCATGTATTTAACCCTGATCTTCGAGATTATCGAAAGGAAACCCCCTTTGTTGGTGTTATATATGAAAATGGAAGTGGGTTGATTGGTTTTGCAAAATTAGAATGGTATATATGAAAATTGAAGTTGGGTGATTGGTGACTTGCTAAATTAAAATGAGAATGATATATGCTTTATCTCTCTTCACTTTGGAAAAGAATTTTATGGCACAATTCTTCTGTTCCTTGACTAGCTCTTTTTTTTTTTTCATGTTTGTTGGATCATGAAGAGCTCACTTTGTTGGGATTATTTAATATGATTTATGTAAACTTCCAAAAAGTTACCGGTGCTTGGAGGTCGAGTCAAAATGAGTTTTGATTTTCCCTGGTTCAGCTGTTTAAATTAGTTTTTCATTGTGGTAGATCCACACTGAATTCTAAATTTTCTTTCCTGTTTTTCAGATACTTTAAGGGGCCTGAACTTCTGGTTGACTTACAGGACTATGACTATTCTTTGGACATGTGGAGCCTTGGATGCATGTTTGCTGGAATGGTGAGAGTTACACATGGAGCTTTCATATGCCCATTCTTTTCTAGTGTTTCTAGTGAAAATCTTATCCAACTTACTGATGGTGCTCACAATTGATGCAGATATTTAGGAAGGAACCTTTCTTTTATGGCCACGACAATCATGATCAGCTTGTAAAAATTGCCAAGGTAATAGCGCTTTTTTGTATTTATTGAATCTATTGAAATAATAAGGATGATAGGGCAGTAGAGCTGCATGTGATTTATTCAAAATGATGTTTTGTACAATCAATAATTGACATCTACCTATGATTCCAGGTACTTGGAACTGATGAGTTGAATGCATATCTAAACAAGTATCATTTGGAGCTTGATCCCCAACTTGATGCACTTGTTGGAAGGTTTGTCAGTTGATAAAAATCATTTTATTCGGTATTGCAAAATCATTTCTTCATTCATAGAGCTAAGGTAGTGCTTATATTGATTTGTGGTCTCCACATGCAGCATCTGGTGTGCTACATGCCATTTTCTTCGTTTATCTAAAATGTAACTTTAGATTAAATGGATGCCTTGTAGAATGAACTTGTAGTAGAGTGTATGATCAATATTTACTCTTACTTTGTTTGTTCGTTCTACTGCAGGCACAGTAGGAAGCCATGGTCTAAATTTATTAATCCAGACAATCAGCATCTTGTTTCTCCTGAGGTTTCTGATCTTTATTTAGTTGATTCTAGCTTTGCATCCATTGCCTTAAATTGGTCTTGATTTTTTAATGGTATCTTTGAAATGCAGGCCATTGATTTCCTTGATAAGCTCCTTCGGTATGATCACCATGAGAGGTTAACTGCAAGAGAGGCAATGGTAATTCTATTTTGCCATGTTATCTAGTGGGAATGTCATGAAGCGCCTTCTTGCTTAGTTGCATTTTTCTGTGTAGTTCTGTTTTTTTTTTTCCTTTTTTCTTTTGGTTCTTATGGGAGGTCTCAAATTCCAAAAGGAGCCTTGTACATTCACACATTAGAGAGTTAGGTTTTTGAGTGTGTACTGTTGTTTTTCTTTCCTAGCTAGCACCTACAAATAAGAGAAGATGAGGTACTTTCTGATCACTTCTTTTTGAACCTAGGCACATCCTTACTTCTCACAAGTGCGAGCTGCAGAAAGCAGCAGAATGCGGACGCAGTAGGCATATTGCTGGGCCGCTGTTCACATGGGAATTGTCGGTGCATCAGAGGCTGTTACATGTGGAACTTGAATCATCCTTATGATAATCTTTGACACAGAACATTGAATTCTTCTTAGCTGTTGGTGGTTGCTGAATTTGGTATAATCTTTGAGAAAGAACATGAACAATATAGAACGTGGGCAGGACTTTGATATGATAATCTACAATGTGTGATGCATGAGCTCAATTTGTGAATGTGTTGATGGCCTATGACTTGAAAAGAAAACTCCCCATCTGTCTAGACAATGCCAACATCCCAATTTGCACACCGCATGCATTTTATTCGCCTGATTAGTTTAGTAAAAATGCTAGCTGCAATTCACTGATATTCCAAATTATAGATTACAACTCAGCGCTACTCATGCATCTGTACTTCATGTTTGTTTTTTCATTCGCCCTTTGAAGTTGATATACCAATTAGTTGACTAGGCGTTGCATTTGTAGTTTCTGATAAATGCTGGGATTACGTTTTAACAATAAAGTTGGAAGTCGTTTAACCTTTTATGTGGCAGCATTGATTGGGCCATTGCAAGTCCCCTTCCGATGGTCCCGGCCGGATAGAGTTTGATTGATCCGCGCCCTCAAAATTCGTGCAAGAACTGTCAATCAAAATTTACGAATGATGGCTTATGTATCTTTCCACTTTTTTTGTCGCATCATCATTCTTCTCTCACTTTTTAGGTTAGTAAAGCAAGACTTTTAAAAGGCACAAACACAAGCTCTAGTTGAATTTCCTTGCATCACCAAACCGTATTAAATTGAAAGAACTTTATGTTGGAACAAAGTCTGTAGCATCTTTAACATGTGGCCAACACTAAAAGTACTCCTTCAATTGCACGTGAACATTTAATCCTTGACACATGGACGGTTCCTCCTAATAAAACAAATGAAATAAAAGGAAACACTAGCTAATAGTTAGCCATTGTCAACTTCAAGGGCATCAATTTCCTTTTAGTCACAAGGAAGAGTATAATACCATTTTTTTTATTACAAGGAAAAGACAAAATTACAAAATCCTCTGGTACACCCAGAAAGTGTACTATCAAAAGTGGTGACCCTGACGCTCAAAGTAATTGCAAAGTTGGCGAGCCAATCGGCGCATCGATTTTCCTCTCTATATGTGTGTCGAGGGAGAATGACCCAGTTTCGGATAAGTAATTCATTGATGCCTAGGACGAGCGAGTTGAGCAACAGCGATCGATGTGTTGCGTCAGAGAGGAGATCTTTAACCACGAGAGAATCCAGCTCAAGAACCATGCGTCGAAACCTAAGGGCCCAAGCTAGTTGAAGGCCCGAATAAACTCCCCAGAGTTCTATCTAAACCAGGGAGCATCGACCGATATTCTGGGTAAAGCCTCCAAGTCAAGCACCAGAGCTATCCCGAAGAAGGCCACCTACAGTGGCCGAATAGGTAGCGCTATTACACACACCATCGGTATTTAGTTTGACCCACCCAAGGGTAGGCAGAGACCACCCAATGAGTTGTTCATAATGTGGTCGAGGTTTAGTACGAGCTCGAATATGCCAGACTGACGCCTGGGTAATCTGCCGGACATAGTTGAGGACGAGAGTCGCAAGAGATGGCGGCCAAGAGAATTGACTATCGAAGAGGGTCATATTCCTCCATGACCATAGGAACTAATAAGCAGTACCAAAGATAACTGCCTAGTCAAGGCTAGAGACCAACTGATGTTTTTGAAGATTACGAGTGAGCCAGTCATTAGACTTAGCGTGGAAGAAGTTAGGAGAAATGGCTTGGTGAGGGAAAGTGAGTCATAGGCTATGCGCTTTTGGGAAATTGCGAACATGCAGCAAAGATTCTTCCGTATGGCATTGTTAACAGTTTAGGCTCGAAGTGAGGTGTTTGCGGACGCGTTGTTGATTGGAGAGTAGGTGGTCCTAAGCAAGTAGCCAAAGGAAATAGCAAATACATTGGGGATCGGGCCAGTGCCAAATGGGCTTCTACTAGTTGCTGGATTGATAGGGAGGGTGCTCCATAATCATAGAGTATGCCGAGGCTGTAGTGAAATTCCCAGTATGCGAGGGCCCCCAAATGAGTGTGTCTGTTCCTAAGGAGGGCTTGAAAGGAAAGGTTCCTGCGATAGAAAGACAAATAAGGGAGGGGGAAGCAAACTTTGAAGCTTAGTCCAATCCCGTGTTATTCACGAAGTGGTGAACTCATAGCTCAAAATCAGAGTGGGGAATATGATTGTTGGCACGCGGTAAAAAGGAACCTTCTTTGGCGACCCATGGGTCCAACCAAAAGCGAGCTTGGGAATCGTCACAAATCATTCATTTCATTCCTTGGATCATGTTGAGCCAAATAGCTTTGATACTCTTTCAAACCATGGAGCCTCCGATAGTAGTAATAGTGGGAGGGATGTTGTTGACATCAAAGTTGTACTTAGCCAACAAGATTTGAACCCACAAAGCTTTAGGTTTAACAATCGTTGCTCACCCTAACTTTGTAAGTAAAGCATCATTGGTGGCTCTAATGTTACGAATCCCGAGCCTTCCCAGTTCCTTTGGGTGGCAGACTTTATCCCAGTAAACAAGGTAGATTTTTCGATTACCAGGAGAGGAGCCCCATAAAAAATTGCGAATAAGTTTCTCCATCTCATCGCACAAACTTCGAGGAAGTCGAACCATTTGCATTGTGTAAGTAGGAAGCGCAAAGATGATAGACTGGATCAAGGTGATGCATCCCACTAAAGACGAAAGGTTGGCTTACCATCCTAAAAGGCGATGTTGGACTTTGTCAAGAAGATATTAGTAAGTACTTTTATTGACTTTTTTGTGTAACAGTGGTACTGAAAGGTAGCGACCTAGGTCCAGTGTCTGCTTCAAGCCCAACGCTCTGCTAAAAGTACGAGCGGTGGAGTAAGGGATGTTCCTAGAGTAGAAAATGCGAGATTTGTCCTGACTAATCCATTGTCCTAAAGCAGTTCAAAACTCATGAGTGACGTACACCTGATCAATAGAAGCTTCGGAGAACAGTATGAGATCGTCGACAAAAAATAAATGCAATAAGGGAGGCCTCGATGGCTTAATTTGATAGGTGTCCATCGGCCTTGGGCCACAGAATTAGTGATGAGATGGCCTAGACGCTCCATGCATAACACGAAAAAATAAGACAAAAGCGGATCCCCTTGTCGTATGCCTCTAGTAGGGGTAAATGCATCACTGAGGACCCCATTCCAGTTAACGCCCATGTTCACTGTGAAGACACACTTCATAATGAGATTGATCAGGGAGGCTAGGAGCCCAATGTTAATGAGAGTATCATGGAGAAAACTCCAAGAAAGTCGATCGTAGGCTTTCTCTAGGTCCACCTTAATAGCCAAGAAACCTGTCTTTCCAGATTTTCTTCTCATGATATGAATAATCTCTTGGGCAATGATGATTTTGTCGATAATTTGCCTTCCTGGGACAAAGCTACATTGATTCGGGGCGACAAGTGTGTCTAGGTTGGGTTTCAGCCGGTTTACTACAATTTTGGTGATAGCTTTGTAGATTACCGAACATAGTGCGATAGGTTGAAATTGCGTGATCGACTGAGGAGAAGGGGTCTTAGGAATGAGAACCAAGACAGTACGATTCAGGGTGTGCTCCCAGACTTCATGTCTGAAAGTTTTTTGGATAAAGAGAATGATATTAGGCCCAATGTGATCCTATTGGGATTGGAAAAAAAAGAACATTAAATCCGTCAATTCTTGGTGCCTTGTTAGGATTCATGTCGAAAAAGGCATTCTTGACTTCTTCAGGAGAGATTAAGCCGACCAAATCCGTAAGAGCCTGTTGACGAAGAGAAGGGAAAGTACCGGTAGGAAGAGAGTGTGTCGGGGTGGGAAGGTCAGCTGTGTAGAGTTTAGCGAAGAAGGTCTGGGCTATTCGCTGGCTACAGATTGGGTCCGAACTTTCGCAGCCATCTTCATCTTGGAGGGAGCTATAATGTCGTTTCTGTCTTCAGCCTGTAGTGACCTCATGGTAATACTTAGTGTTTCTGTCCCCGTGCACGAGCCACTGACATCTCGACTTTTGATGCTAGAACAGTTCCTCTTGGACGAGGACTTGTTCAAGCTCTTGTTGTGGATAAGCCTCCAAGTCTCGCAAAGATGAAGAGTCGTCTTCTTCCAGATGGGTTTGAATGCCCCTCAGCCTCGCCATGAGTCTCCTTTTTGCGTTGAAAAATGTTCCCAAAAGTAGTGGAGTTCCACTGTTGAAGTTTGGTCGCCAATTGCCCGAGCGTACTCGAAACTTCAACAGATTGGGATTCCAATTGTCCTTTACAGTTTGGGCAAATTGATCATGGGTCAACTAAGTATATTGAAATTGGAAAGCCCAAGGGGTAGGGGAAGGAGGCATTGCGAGCGAGAAAGTGACTAAGAGAGGCTGATGATCATATTTGAGGAAAGGAAGGTGATGAATGGTCGTGTTAGGAAAAGAAGTCAACCAGGGATGGGAACAGAAAGCGCGATCGAGTTGGGCGCTAATCTGGCCTCTCCTACAGGTGAATTTGGGTCCTATAAACCCAAGCTCCTGGAGGTGACAGCATTGAATGCAATCCTAGTTTTGAGGGCTCACATCGGAATGAATGCTGGAGCCGCCTCGTTGATCTTCGCTTTCCAATTTGGCATCAAAGTCTCCACCCAATAACCAAGGTTTAGAGGTAATCTGGGCAATATGGTGCAGGTGTTCCCAAAGGAAATGTTGAAGCGGGTAAGTCGAGCTGGCATATGTAGCAGTGAAGGCGAAAGAAGTTTGCGCCCGGTTAACGTCGACATGAATAAATTGATGATGGGTTAACAGAATCTAAACTGTAGTGTCAGTATTCCATAAGAGCTAGATGCCTCTGGAGAACCCTTCAGCCTCCACTCTGAAGGATTTATTGAAGCCCAATTTCGTGATATCTTGTGCTCACGAATTCCACTAATGCGAGGTTCAACCAATATTACCAAGATTGGTTTGTGAATCTGGATGTAATTCTTGAGAATTGGCCGGAAGGACTTAGCTCCAGCCTCTTGACAATTCCATATGAATATTGACATAAAAAACTAGGAGGAAGGAGGGTTCTATGAGGCATGGGGGCCAACCCATCGTTAGTCTGTCTCTCATCAGAGAAAATCACAGTAGGCAGGGCCATCTCATTCATTGGGGAGTCTATAACAATGAGGTTGTCATTGTTGGAGGTTGTGTTGGCTGGTCGGTTCAGGGGCCTAGATGGGGGTAGGAGATGTTTAGTGGGTAAGGGAGAGGGGCGCACTAAATCACCAGTTATGTCCTCCTCCATTCGACCACTGGTCGTGTCTTCATTCATAGGGATGGCAATAGAGGTATCATGGATAATTAAATCTTGGTGAGAGGGCATTGAAATAGCTACGTGGTTGGGAGTGGCCTTGTTGGATCCTTTGGCCTTTTGGCCCAGAACAGATTGGCCTTGGGCTTGAGTGTTTAACGGTAAGTGGATGTGGGAGGGTCCAGATTGTCCTTGGGCCTGATTAACTAATGGGAAGGGGATTTGGGGGGTCTAGCTTGGGTAAAGGAAGACCCAACCTATTGCACGTTTCGCCCACGCGGAATGGAAGGCCCAGTCCCACGTGGAGCCCGTCCATTAGCTAGCGTCTTCCTCGTTGTTGACAGTGGAGCCCATAATAGGTCGAGACATTGGCGCATTTAGAAGGTTCGTGGTCCTTTGTGACTGAGACGGGGTGGAGGAGGCCTCCTCCATGTTGGCTAACGCCTGATACCTCGAGTCATAGGTTCTCTTGGAGCTGTCGGTGCGGCATCTGTCGCATCCCATGTTGGTGCCATTAGAGGAACGATTGTTTTGTCCCTAGACGTGGATCCAGGGGCCATATAGGGGCGTTGGGATTTGTAGCGGATGATGGTGATGTGCTCATAGCCGTTGGGTGTTGTTTTGAGGAAGCATCTGAAGTCGGAGAGACCGAGGGCCGATGAGGGCAGGTCACGGTGTCATGTCCAGTGAGCCTGCACACAAAGCAGATCGAAGGAAGGCCTTCGTACGTGACTCTAATACGCTCGCCGTCCAACTCCACCATGGATCGAAGAGGTGAGTGAAGGTCAATTTCAACCACAACCCTAGCATATCTTCCTCTTTGTGTTTGCTGTGTGGTTGAGTCTATAACAAAAAATTGGAAGATAGGAAAAGATAATGAAAGAGATAAAACACAGAGAAATTAACTTGAAGATTGTTACTTTTATTGAATAATCAACAGCTATTTATAATAGCTTTACATGAACATGGAATGAGAAAAACTAGGGAAACAATCCCATTAACAACATGAAAGAAGGAAATTAAACTACCCACTAACTTGATTTAAACTACCCACTAACTTAATTAAACTACCCACTAACTTGAAATTAAACTACCCACTAACTTGATTAAACTACCCACCAACAATTAATTAAGGAACAAAAATGAATAATAATTAATTAACACACATGGACATACATGCATAACACATGACTTGTGTTTCTTCAGTGTTGAGTTTTGCGCTAAGTCTATCACTTCCCTTAGTGCAAACTCAACATCAACAATCCCAAAAGCCTTTCTGAAGTATTGGAACTTTGGTTTCACCAAAGCCTTGGTAAAAATATCAGCTACTTGATCATTGGTACGAACGTTCACTAACTCAATTTCTTCACTCAACACCTTCTCACGAACAAAATGATGATGAACCTCAATATGCTTTGTTCGAGCATGAAAGACAGGATTTGATGCAAGCTTGATGGTACTCTCATTATCAAATTTGATTTGTATAGAATATTCAGTCTCAAACACCATATCTTCAATCAACCTTTTCAGCCAAATACATTCTTGTGTAGTCATAGTTGCAGCTACATAGTCTGCCTCTGTACTTGATAAAGCAATGATGTTTTGCTTCTTACTGCACCAAGAAACCATTGCTGAACCTGTACTAAAACAATATCCCGTAGTTGAATAGCGATCATTAGTATCTCCTGCCCAATTTGCATCAGTGAATCCACTCAATAAGAAATTATCACATCTTTTATACCAAAGTCCATAGCTAAGAGTTCCTTTTACATAACATAAAATCCTCTTAGCAGCATCAAGATGGGGAATCCTAAGTTCCTGCATAAACTGTGAGACAATTCCAACAGAATATGAAATTTCAGGTCTTGTGATAGTTAAATAATAGACTACCAACAAGTTGTCGAAATTTCCTAGCATTCATCAACAATTTTTCTTCATCTTTCTTTAGTTTAAGATGTGGTTCCATTAGAGTAGCTTTCTCCTTTGACTCCCCCATGCTAAAACGATCTAGAAGCCTCCTTGCATAACCTCTTTGAGAAACAAAATAACCTTGACCTGTCTTTTCAATTTCCAAACCAAGAAAACATCCAATTTCCCCCAAATTTTTCATCTCAAAACGAACAGTCAAGTCACTTCTCAAAATAGAAATTTCTAACTCATTATCTCCAGTTATTATCATATCATCAACATATAATAATACCAAAAGATGCACACTTGACTCTAATTTAATAAACAAACTAGAATCTGAATCAGAAATTCTAAAACCACAAAAGTTAGGGTATGATGCTACCTTACCATACCAAGCCCGAGGCGCTTGCTTCAAACCATACAATGCTTTCTTTAACCGACAAACATGACTTGGAAATTGCTTAGAAACAAAACCATGAGGTTGCTCCATAAACACCTCACGATCCAACTCTCCATACAAGAAAGCATTCTTAACATCTAGCTGCCACAATTTCTAACTTCTAAAAGTCGTAAGAGAGATGAGAGTTCTTATAGTGACCATTTTAGCTACCGGGCTGAATGTCTCTTCATAATCCAAACCATAAGATT
>JAOQMP010000208.1:31106135-31121291 GCA_027563575.1 Erythroxylum pedicellare | reverse complement strand
GAAAGAAAAATCAATCTAAAACATACATTTTCCATACCTGTTTTTCTGGAACCTATCATAATACTGCATTCCTTCATTGTTATCCACTATATAGCAGACTCTGATAGACTTATTTGGTGGTTGTCATATGTCAGAGAGGCAGCTATCAGAACATTGAGAATTCAACTATGATGGCATTTGCAGTTCTTGGGCTTTTCCTAGCAGCAGGCTGCTTGCAGCTTTTGAAGCAGTGGGGCAAACAACCATACCAGAACTGGCACAAGTTATGATATATGATCCTACTTCATGTGCATCAAATTTGATGGACCCGATGCATTTCTGTCGTCTTTGTCACTTCGATGAAGGTAGGTGAAAACGGCAGATTCATTGCATGAAATCCTTCTACTGCATGCAAGAAGCTACAATTTTTTTTTCTTTTTCTTTTTCTTTTTCCTTTTTTGTTTACAGGGGCTGACTAAAAGTAAAACTTCAGGGGATCGCACTAAAACACGATGCATCCTAACAGCAGAGCATAGTTTGTGAGTTTTCAGATTCAAATGCATGTTTCTTGAGCTGATGGTAAGTGAGCAGCCGTGCCGTGGAAGAAAAGAACAAAAGCAGCACTCGTAGCAACACCACAACAAAAGTTGTTGTTCACTTGAAATTTTGAAGTAAACAGGGGTTGGATGGGGGTATGTTAAGTGACTGGAAAAGTTTCTCAAAAATAATAGTGCGTTCATAACTAATATGTTATTGACTTCGATACTGTTATTACATTGATTCAAAGACACAGCCAATCGCAAGGTACTACCGATGAATTATAACTTTCGGCTAAGTGAACCCGGGCCTATTCCGTACTGAAACCCATTTGAAGCACAACTGTTTGCCTGCTTTTATGCTAAAACCGGATAAATGATATGATTTGTTCAGGGATAGGAGATGATTGCTCAGGGATAGAAGATGACAACCTTGTCCGATGGTGACTTAGCTTAGGACAGACTGATTACGGTAAAAAGTAAGAGGATGGTTACTACCGTTCGTTTAAACAATCCTTCAGAGGATTTTGATGAGTCAATTGCCTTTGACTCTTACCAATTATAGTTTTTTAAGACTCAGCATTGTTGTTAAGCAATTTAATGTGTATAGGTTTAGTAATTTAAATGCAACTTCCTAAAACAAAGATTAGAGTCAAATTCTATTGCTTCAGACGTTGATTAATTCAAGAAGGCATGTTGTCTATCCAAACTTGGGTGCGTTGGGTGTAAGATTCTTCCTTTGTCTCAAGCTATTTATGAATTTTGTTCATCCAATCCAATATATCAAATGCGAAGCTCAATGGAGTAGTACAATCTGGTGCCTACGAATGGAGGATTCCTTAGATGGAAAGAGAGATTAGTACTTGGTTTTAACATGTATTGAGGACTAAACTAATATAGAGAGGGCATTTTGTCATCAACGTTTAAAAGGTAGTAGAATTTATTACATTAGAAAGGGTTGGCCAGAGATGTAAGAAACTATAGCTAACAATGTTTAATATATCAAAGGAATAAGCACGCATGCCCGAGGTTCTCGTAACCACTTACGAATTTTAAGGGATGTTAGACAGAGATCATCATGAACTTTTTAGAATATACCAGCATCCAAGGAAACTTCCATTGCACTGATGATAGCAGATAATCTGATTAGATACTTCCAATTTATTTCACTTAAACATCAAATCTAAGCATAAAATGTCTCAAGTGTCCTTTATAACAGGAGACATTTAAGTTACAAAGAGTCAGCTTGCATTTGTTCATGGCGTATCATCCTCAATCTGATGGAAATGTTAGAAACTTATCTGAGATATTTATGTGAACATTCTGCTAACAAGTGAATGGACTCGATTCCAAAGGAGAGTATAAGATCACTTATAATCTAATCATTAGTTTAACCCTTTCTGATATCTTGTATAAGCATCCACCCTCTCTAAATGTGTAATACTTGGCGAGGAAAATTCAGGTTTTGTTAGTGGATCAAATAATGTTAGTAACATTTTTTCTAACCAGTTTTCATCTTCTGAGAGCACAAAACTCATGAAACAACAAAGTGATAAGAGTAGAACAAGAAGGAAATTTGCAATGGAGAAGCAATTTTTGGTTAATTCACAACCATATAAACAACATTATCTTCATCGCATGGTAAATTACAAACTATCACCTTGTGATATGATCTATGATCTTATCAGATTAAGAAAAGAGTAGAACAAGTAGCTTTACAAGTTCCAACAAGCTCAGATCTAGCAGCAACGTTTCAACATAACATATCACTATCCTGTACTTGTTTTGGATAGGAAGATGATCAAAAGTTATAATTGAATTGACAGCTCAACGTAATGTACAAAAATTGCTAAGCAAAACTGAGCATACTTTTTTTTTTTAATTCAAGTCTGTCACCGGCACAATACTTAATTCAATTCAAACGCAAGGAAAGATTCAAAGACAAAAGGAAAATTATATCAGAAGAACATTCAGATAAAAGAAGGAAGTTCATAGGGAAATGTATTACACATAATTCTCGCCCACTCCATCTTCTCCTCCAGCTATTTAATCCTGAAGCCTTAAGGGTGATTTTAAGTATTTTGCTGCTTCTTCCAACTGATTTTGGCATCTTTTCCTCACTTCTCGAATCACCAGCCATGTGTACCCCTTCCAATAAAGATCGTAGTATAACACTCAATTCTTCATTCAGCGGTCAAATGGTTTCTTCATTCAGTGGTCAAATGGTTCAGTAAAAGAACTGAAAAGAAATCTCTCTGAGATTGCGTAAAAGGAGATTCCTCAATCAAACCTTGCAGACGTGACTTCGGAAGGAGATACTATTGAAAAAGAGAAGATTAAACTGGAACTATAAGGGAAAATGAAATGAAATAAAGGAACTGACGTCGCAGAGAGCAATACAAAACGTTGTATTAGTTTTATTCTTACTTTAAACAACTGGCCACATGACTTGTTATAGAATGAATATTTGATTGTTGTATTAATCGTTGTTCTAACAGTCCAGGAATAACGAACATCTGTATGAAACTTTCTCTTTTCTTCCTTTCCTAATCCTTCTCTTTATCAGGAAAAGCAACCACTTCACACATAATTTCGTGTAAAGAAACAGCTTTCACGTTGTGCAAACTGCATCTCCAGCCACATGACACACACCACGAAAGAGCTAAACTTTGGACATCCCTTTGGGCAAAAACCATTATGTCAGCGTCTGATAACTGCTTTATGTGCATTCAATCTGTTGAATGTTCTATTCTTGAGGTTCCAGGTCTCGGAGGACTTTGTTTAGTACCTTCGACAGTACTCGGACTTCCAATTGGGGCTGCAAATTTTGATCCTCCTAAGATAAGTAACAATGAAGACCTTTTGAACACAAATAGTGAGTGAAATACCCCTAGAACTCACTTATCCGTCTTAGACTTGATGAAAAGCATCCAGAGAAATTTCACAAGTAGAATTTCATGTCACCTAATTAAAGCAGGAACTGCATGTGGAGATTTCATGCAGACAGGCAACTGTATTCTACGTTCCAACTTTGCAGAAGAATCGTAAGATTTGGGCTAGCCACTGGAACTGGAACCCTCTTCCTCGGGTTGTTAGTCGTCTTAAGAATTTATTGGTATCATCAGCAGCTTGCTCCACATCATTGATCGGCTGAATGACTACTTCGCAGATATTATATCGAAGAGAGTTCTTGTCCCAGGCACGCAGTTAAGCGGGGTAGAGTGTAAGGCCTGTTCCGGTAGTATAACTACAAGGAAAAAAGAAAAAAAAAAAGCATTTGCGAGAGGTAGAGGCAGTAATTTTCATCATTTGGGAAGTTCCCCCATCACCTCGTTAACTTTTCTCACTAACATCATAAGTGATACCAAAAATCTCTCTCTTCCAACACTAGTAATACAATTGAAAACATACATTGAGAGGTAGAATCAGTAAAGAAATACAAATAGATGCAGCTGAATTCGCATAAGCTTCCATCTGCAATCCAAATCCCAATGAACTTCCATTTACAAAGATGTGTTTATTGTATTCTAGGAGAAAAAGCTTTATGGCATTCTTGTCCTCCTGCCACATCTAATGATCAAAGCCTGACGAAATTTCAGGAACTTCTGCCTCAAAATCAGCAGACAAATTATTCCTTTGCCAAATCAATCGCAGCAAACTTGTGTGCACAATATCAACCATTTAAACGCTCCACATTCCAGAAATCTGAAGGAAAATAGCTTAGATTGATTTCCATTTCAAGTAACTGAATTTCAAAGCAAAATAAACCACTTACACTTTCAACCTAGGGAACAAAAGATTAGACTTCTCCGGATCTGAGGCATTTAGGTTTCAGATTATTCAAATTTGACACCCCTTGCAATCATATCGATCGAGCCATGACCACTAAAATGTTCATCACTCCAACCATGGTAGTCATGTGGCAGACAATGCAGCCACGAGCTTTGATTAAAGGAGGGTCAATGGAATTTCTACTAGGACGTTATTGTTGTTGTTTTTGTTGTCGTTGTCTCATAAAGGAGGGCATTTACATACAAAATGAGAAGCCTTCCCAACCCATGACTTTGAAGCAGGTTTTGCTACAAAAAACCCCCCAATTGCCCACTCCTACACAAGCTTCTTGCACCAATGAAGAACTCTAAACAGTTGAGTTTCAACAATAGCCCTTATACTATATTTCCTTCTTTTTGCATCTTCAAGATCCAGAGTTCTATATGCAAGAGGAAGTAAATACATTGCTGGATGGAGTCTCCTGCAGGAATATAAATAGCAGAAAAATTTGGAAACATATGACGATAGGAAGGAATTAAAAATAGTGACTAGATCAATATTTTGTTAAACCTCCTATCCGTATACAATAAAAAAGGAGAAAGAAGAAGGAACCGACAGCTGGCACTGCTGTCATTTCTGCAGGCTAAAGGCTTTGTTTTTCTGTTAGAATGCTAGTATCATATAGAGGAGGTAGCAGGCTGTAGGATTCTGTGTCAAGAATGTTGGGTATAATGGGGCATATGTGAGGTAGGAAGGTATTGGGTAGTCTGTCAGGTTGTGAAAGTGGGAGAGTTGGTCACCTCTCAAAAGTGGCCTTTAGTCATCCAATATCTTCCTCCCTTATCAATAAAATCCTAAATACCAGCATTCTCTACCTGAGTTCATCTATCTATTTCCTTATTTCCTCTTCATCTATCTATTTCCTTATTTCCTCTTCTACTGACATTTATTTGCAGAAGTTTCATATCATATTTTTCTCCTACCTACTAGGTAGTTGGTTTAGTTGTTTTCCATACTTATCTGTCAGTAAATGTATAATTTGGATAGGGAAAAGGGTAAAGACTACAACAAAAGAGCATCACCCAATAGAAGAAGACATTTGGATGTTTACTTTCATTAAATCAAGGTCCAGAATGGTTGTGTTAGGTGTAATTGTATCTCAGGTCTAGAAAATCTCAACTACCAATCAAAATACAACCTATGGGCTAAGATACAATAGAAATAGAGATTTGATGTGTAACAAGTAGATAAATAATACAAAGGACAAGTTATCCAGGATTACTGTAGATTATATCACCTCCTCATTGTTTTTATTTCATATTGAAAACATGTTTGTAGACCACATGTACTAATGTGTTATAAATAGGAGAGTTTAATCATAGGATTAAATGCTTTAACATCCAAAAGAGAAGAAGAGCTAAGATATTTTGCAGAATAGGAACTCCAAACTTCAAATGTAAAATCTTAGAATTTTCAAGTCATCTTGTTATTAATAGACACCTCGTACTTTATTTTAGATTATCTTTTGCTTCAAGTAGAAAATAGATAGATTCAACTTACAAAAAATTATAGTTTTGATTGATGACAAAGTACTATTGACAGCCAGCAAATAGAAGAATTGTCCCCACAAAGCTTAAATTACTTGAAACTTATAAAACTGAAATCTTCTCTGAATATACTTACTTCTCATTCTGGTCAGGTTCACTAAAGCCATCCCAATGTCTCTGGGACAGGACTGTATGACCTTTTCTATCTTTGCCAAATGTTTCAATATACCAACCACCTATATCGTGCATACCACAACGAGGCTGAAACAGCCAAAATCTGCAACAAAATTCGTATGAAGCAAACTACAAGTAGAAAAAAATCTCAAGGCACGGATCAATTGTCTCCATAAAAGATACAACAAAAAATAGATTAACAATTTTAATTAGTACACATCATACCCTCATCTTTCCAAATCCAATAGCAGGAGACATTGAAAAGGTTTTAGTTATCAGCTATCAATCAACAATTATCAGTTATAAGTTGAGCTTAACGAGCTGGTCAAAATTGTTAGCAACTAAAATGAATCGCTGTCCACGTAACCAAAATCATGAACCAAAAAGTGGATACTAAATCTGGACCTAATCTTTCTGAAAATTGAGTGGGAATTACATTTTCTGCCAAGGCTAGTGCTCAAGTGAAAACAAACCGGCATTAAGAAAATCATAAAAATTTACAGTTAATGTTTATAAACAGAGAGTCCAATCAAGCAAGCTAGAAGTTGTTTTCCACCCTTAATTGCTAGTAGTGAACCTAGAAGGATATTGAAATTATTCTTCAGTAAAATCATTTCATATAAGCAATTAATTAAATAACGAGGTTTAGCTATGTAAGTAAAGAGTACCAAAAAAATTCAACCATCACAAACAACTGAAATGATAGAGTTTACTTGCTGGGGGGTAACCGTGCTCTTGTGCATCGACACTCACAAACAGAAACTTTGTGTCCCAGCCCATACCAGTGCATGTGCCTCACCTGCAATTTTGAATAAAGTAATACAACACAATTATAGTAATACTTCATGCAAGAAAGCAATGTGCAAGAAGAAGAATGTTTGCTTTTCTTTTTTGTTATTTTGTTAGATACAAAAGGACAGTTTTCCCTTGTAGTGACAACTCATAAGATGCACAGACTGAACAGTGAAATGCAGCAATAGTAGAAGCATGTACAGCAAGGGATAGAAGTTGAAGCACTTATGTAACTGAAAGCTGGATATATCCGGAGGAACATCACGAACCATGAATGTTCTGTGTTTCATTATCACATGGGTTTTAATACCAGTGTTATCATAGACAAAGCATGATCCCTCCTCAGGAGAGGTCCCCAGCCCTCTTACAGTTCCCAGCTGAACCTTTGATCCAGCTGCACCAGCTGAAATAGAATTCTTGGAAAACCCTCCATTGGAATTTGGGACATTGCTATCTGAACTAAGAAAAACATGGATTTCATCATGAGCATCTTTGCCCTGCATGTCATCACGCAGGCTTTTTGGGGGTGTTCTAGTGGCCACAGCAACCAACCTTCCAGCAACATGCAACTCCAAATTTTTAAATGCATATGACTTATTATGCATGGTATTCCTGGCAACAATCTTAAGATTTTCAGCATCATCAGCTACAGTTGAACTCCTAAGGATGCTCACATTCTCTGAAGATGGACAGATTCCCAAACCATCAGGATCAAAGGAACTTAACTTTTGGGTGCAAGCAGGAGCTATTTGAGGATTATAATCAGCAAGGCACACCAATCCAAAAAGATCACGACCTGAAACCAAGTGCAGGACTTCTGGGGTGTCATAGGCAGATCTTTCCTCTGCCTCGAAGCAATCAGGAAGAAGATCCATAGACTCAATACCAGGTCCATAGTAAGCTGCATGTACAGCTGAATAAAAATCAGCTTCAAGAACATTGAAATATCCCGTTCCAACCGCCACCTTCTTCTCCAAAACTATATCATTTATGGCCGATCTGTACCACCTCAACCATTCCACGACTTCCATCTCTTTACTTGCAGTCGTATACGATTTATACATGTACAACGTAGAAACTGGTCTAGAATGTTTCTCCAAAACCATTCTTTGAGCCAGCAAATACCTGTCATAGTGGGCTCTCCGCTCCGAGTCAGAAAGGATCTGAAACAACCCCCAAATCGCCTAAGTCTCAAGAATTACATCAACTACAAAGTCAAACAACTAGTCGGGATGCTCCTAATACTACTACTAGACTACTCAAGCCACTCGGCGACCAGCTTTTGTTTGGCGTAATTAATAATTGTCTCCTATCTCGAACAAATTTGAAAAGAAAAACAAACAAAAATGCAAAACATAGCGAAATCACCAACTATGTTCCATTTACTACAGCAATAATAACAACGAAATTCAGCCATTCGGGCGATAATCAAGAGTAGCAAGCACCTCATAAGCGGCGAGGATTCGAATAAAGCGTTGAGAATGGACGTTGGAGTGATCGAGATCCGGGTGAGTTTCTTTCGCCAATTTTCGGAACGACGCTTTGATTTCAGCGAATGAGCAGGTCTCCGGTACTCCCAAGATATCGTAGGCGTTCTCGGAGGGAAACTCGGACCGAATCGACTCAGCTCCGGTACTAAAACATCGAATTCCTCGACTCGAGAAGAATGAATAGCGATTCATGTTACAATTTTTCTGGCAGAAGCGAAAGCTGAAGCGTTGATGGCGAGGCACCAGAAGGTGAGTGGGTCACCTATATGCTCAAACATCACAATACAAACTTCATAGCACATCAAGGCTCAAGCCCGTGCTCGCCAGCAGCTACACTTATGTCTGTTTTAATCCACTGGAGAAAGGAACCCGATTGCAAAATTGGATAATTATCATTCCTTAACTACGATATTGTATTTTATGTTTAATTATAGTGAATTCTAGTTTTATTAATTTTTAAGTTAAATTAGAACTTTAAATTGGTTAATTTAAAAAAGGATGACGTCAATTTTCAAATTTTAAATAAAAGAAATTATAATTAACTATCAGGCTTGGATAATACAAAACAGAATGAACTCGGGCTTAGATCGCATACCTTAAGCCCGAATACTAATTTATCCAGCATATTAAGCTCAATTCTACTCCAACCCAAAATTTTATGAAAAAATAATTTGATAAGTGTATTTACTATTTAATTGATTGAGGTAGCCACCTCTTCAAAATTAATAACATTAAGCCTAAGTTATAGTCTTATATTGTCAATGGGAAAACGCTTGTCATAGAGCGCTTCATCGTCGGTGATAGATAGACCGTCGACGGTGATACGGTGGTCAGACAAATGTACCAAAAGAGTAGTCTAGGCTCGCTAGCCTTCATAACTCCAACGCGCATCACAGCATATCTCCTCCGTAACTTCACCGCCGCAGTTTTTGACAAATTTCATTTATTTTGGTTGCTTTCCATGACATTAGTTCCGCGGTTGCAAGTTGCATGCTTCGACGGCAAACGCAGTGTTTTGATTTGACTTCCAGAAATGCTATCTGGTACAAATGCATTAATTATGGAGACTATGGTAACATGTCACCGGACGAATTCTTGCCAAGGTAATGTGATTTTCATCATCAAACATTAAAGCTTCTGCCCCGTAGTTGGATCATACCACATATACTATTTGAGGTACACAGCAAAATCTTTATTATTATAAATTCTTTAATTAAAAGAGATATTAATTAAGTTTGGGTCATGACCTAATTAAAGTACAATAAAGAAATTAACAGTGTTATTTTATATAAATAATAATAATTAGAAATCTCTATTTTGAATAAATAAAGAAATATTTATATTGATTAAATTAATACCCTTTTGATAATAATCAAATTAAGTCACTAAAAGATAAATTTGTTTGTTAATATTATCAACTTATAACTAATAATTTTGTTTAGGGGTAAAAGATAAATATTATTGATTTTTGAATATAATAAATCATTAAATTGTATTAAAAATTAAGGGAATCTCCATGTACAAATAAATAGTTCAGGAGTCGATAACTAGAGATCAGATATCTTAAATGTAATTGTCGCATTCTTTTACTTGATGGGGGGTCATTTGTTTGATTCCAGGCGATGAATCATATTGGGAAATGCTAAAAAGTATAAACTGGAGACACTATGGATAAACGGCTACTGTAAGCAACTGGATTTCAGGGACTAAAGTCACTTGTTTACATTTGATTCAACAGCCTATAGCCTCGGAAAGTGTACTTTCTAGCAGTAGACGACACAAAAAAGTTTTAAGTAAACTTTTGCAACGCCTAAAGAAATCACTTGTCAACCTTTTTATCGAGGTGAAGTGTGCGATTTATGAGTTCTAGAAAAAGGATATTAAAATACGGTATCTGCTAATAAAGGCCATGCAGTGAAGGATTAGAAGCTTGAAAGTGAAGTTAGGCTGGAGGCAGTAGGCAGGAAATGAAGACCCACGCCACATGAGGCAGGTTTGAACCCCATGGTTCTTTCTCTACCTACTGCAGAGAGTTCATTATTCATACTTTGAGCTCTACTTTTTCACAGTGCTTCGAAGAACGTCGGGTAGAAAGATATATCCATAATATGCTGGATATTCCAAATGTCTTCTATGTTAGAGGTAAACTTAAATAAACCAAGATCCTCGAGGCACAATGTACTTATGTAAAAGAAGATTACTTATGGATCCTTTTATGTTTTTTCAAGAATGTCACCAATGTCTAAAAGTAAAGAACATTGGCATTACAACAACTAGTGTTGTACATTGGTTCCTAAGGCAAAGGAAATAGACATTTGCTCTAGCTGGAACTTTGTGATTATTGAGTTTCAATAATTAGCTATGATTTTGGAGTTGATCCTTATGTTTTTGCTCCATTAACTTGTGTCAATTGATACATTATGTTAGGTTTGAAAATAAGGGAAAGATGTAAGATTACTCCCACTCGTCCCACTTCGCATTTCCAAATATCTCAGTTCCATTACCAACCCCACGAAGGATCAAGAAGGGATGGGCAGATGGATATTTATGTTCTCAGTCAACAGCATCCCTTGGATCGAAATGACAAAATCCAAATTCCACTGTTGTCAGGGTGAACGTGATGACCTGCCCCACCACCAATTATCACTATGATCCAAATTTGTTTGCGTCTTGTTAATTTGTGACTTCGTAGTTTTAAGGAAAATAGAAAACCTGTGAGATATTTCAGTTCTATTTAGTTGGGGAAACAAAATAGGTAAGTTGGTTGGCCGGTAAACTTCAAATCAAAGCTAAGTTATGCAAATGTAAAGAATGCCCAATTGAATACTAGACAGGTATACGTGAACCATAAAACGTAGGATTGAAGTTTACCTTCCACTCTTGATCAAAAATAGTGAAGTTTTAATAAATGTTCATACTATATTTTCTTGAACATGCCATTGAGTTTCGCTACCTGTTCAATCCAACTTAATTTGAAATGAACGAAATTACCGTCGGAGCAAGAACGTGTCAGAATACGGCACTTGATAAGTGCAAGTTGCGCTTTGACTGTCTCTGAAGTCTGTACTATGTCAGGGTCGAATGGGATTCCATGATCGCATCCCATAAGCTGTAAAGATAAATGCTTGCCTTGGCCTTGTCAGGCCACGACCTTTTACCTGCAGAAGGGCAAAAGTAACAGTTCATAAGCAGTCAAAAGTGTATTACATATTATGTCTTAAACACGAGAGATTAAGAGCGAAGCACAGGTGAAGTGTATGGATAAAAGCTGGAGCACACGTGACCAAAGCTAGCTAGCTAGCATAGCATTGATGATATGGCTCCTCTCTTTTTCAACTCCAAACTGTACACGTAGATCTCCTCTCCTTTTGTCTCGACTCTTCAATCATGTAATGGAAACCCACCATCTGCGGGTGGCCTCAATTTCTGGTATAATTACGCACTCTCGTTTCATATCTGCGCTAACCCTGTTAAACCAGAGCAGCTGGCCAAAGCAAAAGCTTCCGTCTTCATAGTCCTCGGTTGGCCACGCAAAACTCTCAGCAACTGAACGAGAGAAACTCGAGATGGGGACAACTATGTCTGTCACGATTATTCTTCTCCTGAGTCTCTGCCACGTATCAATGGCATCAGTACCGGAGAACAATCGCAAAACCTATATAGTCCACATGTCCAAATCCCAGATGCCAGCGAGTTTCGAACACCACACTCATTGGTACGACTCCTCTCTCAAATCGGTATCTGAAGGCGCAAAAATGCTGTACACATACGACAATGCCATTCACGGGTTTTCCACCCGACTGACGCCCGAAGAAGTTAAGCTGCTCGAGATCCAACCGGGGATTCTCTCTGTGTTGCCCGAGTTGAGGTACGAGTTGCACACAACTCGCACACCTGAGTTCCTTGGACTCGATAAGAATTCCAATTTGTTTCCCGAGTCAGACTCAGTCTCTGAAGTGATAATCGGTGTCTTAGACACTGGTGTCTGTCCAGAAAGCAAGAGTTTTTCAGACATTGGTCTTGGGCCGGTGCCCAGTAGCTGGAAAGGCGAGTGTGAATCAGGCACCAACTTCACAGCCGGAAATTGTAACCGAAAACTGATCGGTGCGAGGTTTTTCTCCAAAGGCTACGAGGCCACACTAGGCCCTGTCGACGAATCTAAAGAGTCGAAATCACCCAGAGACGATGATGGGCACGGTACTCACACCGCTTCCACAGCTGGTGGATCACGAGTTGAAGGAGCAAGCCTTCTGGGATATGCCCCAGGGGCGGCGCGTGGAATGGCCACGCACGCAAGAATCGCGGTATATAAGGTGTGTTGGGTTGGTGGTTGCTTCAGTTCTGATATCCTTGCAGGAATGGAAAAAGCCATTCAAGATGGCGTGAATGTACTTTCAATGTCACTTGGTGGAGGCATGGCTGATTACGACAGGGACAGTGTGGCCATTGGAGCTTTCGCAGCAATGGAAAAGGGCATTTTAGTCTCATGCTCAGCTGGAAACGCCGGTCCAAGCGCATACACTTTGTCAAATGTCGCACCTTGGATAATCACGGTTGGTGCTGGCACATTGGATCGTGACTTCCCTGCTTATGCAAGTCTCGGCAATGGGAAAAACTTATCCGGCGTTTCTCTCTATAGAGGCATCTCATTACCAGGAAAGTTGCTGCCTTTTGTGTACGCTGGTAATGCTAGCAACTCTACAAATGGCAATTTATGCATGATGGATACGTTGATACCGGAAAAAGTCGCCGGAAAGATAGTATTGTGCGATCGTGGAGTGAATGCAAGGGTCCAGAAAGGAGCTGTAGTCAAAGCAGCTGGTGGGTTGGGTATGATTCTGGGCAACACCGCTGCCAACGGTGAAGAATTGGTTGCTGACGCCCACTTGCTGCCTGCTACTGCATTGGGTCAGAAAAATGGCGATGTCATTAAGAGCTATCTGTTCTCGGATCCGAGCCCGACTGTGACAATTCTTTTCGAGGGCACCAAAGTTGGTATCCAACCATCGCCGGTGGTTGCGGCGTTTAGCTCAAGAGGGCCTAATTCAATCACACCGGATATTCTGAAACCGGACATAATCGCGCCAGGTCTCAACATCTTAGCCGGATGGTCAGGTTCTGTTGGTCCCACCGGTCTGGCAGTCGATAACCGGCGTGTGGAGTTCAACATCATCTCCGGCACCTCCATGTCTTGCCCACACGTGAGTGGCCTGGCCGCCTTGCTTAAGGCGGCGCACCCGGAGTGGTCGCCGGCGGCCATTAGATCGGCATTAATGACCACTGCTTACGTTACATATAAAAACGGCCAGAAATTGCAAGATGTTTCCACCGGGAAGGACTCAACACCCTTTGATCATGGTTCAGGACACGTGGACCCAGTATCAGCCCTCAACCCTGGGCTAGTCTATGATTTAACGGTTGAAGATTACTTGGGCTTTCTCTGCGCTTTGAACTACACAACCTCACAAATTGCGGCTCTTACAAGGAGAAACTTCACGTGCGATGCGAAGAAGCAATACAGTGTGACCGATCTCAACTATCCTTCCTTTGTAGTCAACTTCGATTCCTCGAACGGTGGCCGTTTGATCAAGCACACACGAACTCTTACCAATGTGGGGCCTGCTGGAACATACAAGGTTTCGGTTACTCCGCAGGCTTCGGAGGTAAAGATTGTGATTGAGCCTGACACGTTGAGCTTTAGCAAGCTAAATGAGAAGAGATCATATACAGTCACTTTCACTGGAGGTTCGAAGCCAACCAATACTGTAAACAGCTTTCATCGTATAGAGTGGTCTGACGGAAAACATTTTGTTGGGAGTTCAATAGCCATCAGCTGGTCTTAGGACAAGAAAAGTTTGGTTAAATTATAGAAATCATTTGCTCGAAGAGCCTGATCAATTACTTATATTTAGCTTTTCAAATTTCTGAAGTTAGCTGATTGTTATCCTGGCTGGATCGGTGTTTCTTTCCCTTTGTAAGATGTTATTAATATAGATAAGTATTTCATATTATTGCCTAATGCATTCATCAGTATATATCATCATCAAGAGTTTCTAGCTTTTCCGTGGTTATAAATTCATGTTCACTCCATTCCTAACTGTATTTATCAGATTGAAGCAGTTTACGTGTTGAAGCAAATATTAAAGAGTTCATTCAATTCTTTTTGCTACGGAAGCACGGAAAATGGTGCTGCAGGCAGATGGAGCAGAACAAACAGAGAAAGCCAGTGCGTATTAATGAAAAATAAGGCATTAGAAGGAAAGCGCAAAGGCTGCAGAACCGAAGGTCATCAACAACCACAGCCTGTCCATGGGGCTTTCGCAATCGATGCTCCCAGTCCTACTCCTTAAGCTGTCACTGTCCGCGGACACAAATCCTGCCGGTGCTATCAGAAGCCAGTGGCTCACCCAAGTCCACATATGTTGAATTCCGCATATTGTCAGCAGATTTTACTATTTTCTATCACTTGAGTGATCTTAGCAATTAAGTGATATTTGCTTACTTTCTAACAAGTGTAACTGTTAGATGTATCCTTAACTATTGGGGCCGTATGTGTGACTTAAATGAATTGTTTCAACTCATTTTAAAAATTTCTTTATTTAAGGCGAGGGAGGTTAGTACTGGGAATGGTAATAAGAATAAGAATGAATATAGTGAAGAATAAGAATAAGTATTATTATTATAATTATAATAGTTGGTTAAGAGAAAAAAATGATTACCATTACTATGGACAGTAGTTGGTTTATAAAAAATATTGTAATTAATTAATTATAATATTGTAATTAATGATTAAATTATATTTTAATTAATTATATTGTAATTAATTAATTATACCATTTTAATTAATTAACATTTTAATTAATAATA
>JAOQMP010000208.1:31068842-31080212 GCA_027563575.1 Erythroxylum pedicellare | reverse complement strand
TTAAAGTAGTTTTTGACACCCTTAGAGGCCATATTGGCTTTTAAACCCTTCATGGAAGTTGTAGAGTTTCTTTTGAGTTTTCTTTTGATACCCACTTCATGTGTCAAAAATTCAATCCACTTGCATGTATGCTGACATTTTGCTAAGCATGAAATGCAAATTTTTCTAACTCTCATATTGCTATTTTCTCTATTATTGAAATATGGGTTCTAACCTTTAATATGGGGACGAGATGTTACAAAAGGTCCAACTTTGCTCAAGGAGGATCATGTAAGATCCTACTCTTAATTAGATGGTTGGTCCTTTTGAGAAGATGTTGACTGAATTCAAACTTTTCTTGGGTATTGTAGCTTGTAAACAATATCTTGCACCTCTGAGTCATATCAATTGAATTAATATTCCTAATGAACCTATTTGGGAAATGATAATGTAAGAAAACATCTTGTTTATACTCCTTTTAGTTTTATTTTATAAGATCTACTTGAACATTAATTTTATTATGAGAAGACATTTTGCCATTAGAAAGTAAAGAATGGACTTTGAAGACTATTAGGGAAGCATGGAGAAAGTTATAACTCCAAGTAAAGCAAAAGTATTTCAAACAATATACTATAGATGTAGAAAGAATACGCAATCATCTTAACTATACAAGGAAACAAGTCTTTAAAGAGTTCATTGCTCATTGGAACCACCTAGATGTGGATGTATGCCAATTATTAGTGTTTTTTACAAATTAGTTTCCAAACCTTGCATCTCAGAGGGATTTCTACTAGGATATTGATTTTTTGTTATCTTTTAATATCTAATTAGTATAATGTTTTAGTATGTAGCAAATTACTAAAAAAAAATATTCAAAATAGAATAAGACAAAGTTAGGTGCACATAGTTGGTCCTAAGAATTTTTTAAGTAGTTACACTAAATTGCTTAGTTCTTTAGTTAGTTATAATCTGTCAAGAAACTAACTAAATTTTCTAAATTATTTCAATTTTCTAATTATCAATTGTTTCTCTTAATAGTAAAACAAAATAGAGGATAAAACTCTACTCTTTAATGTTAAAAAGTGTATTGCAACTTGTAAAAGAAAGCCTAAAAAAGTGTATAAGCAAGTTGCTGAAGCTCTTAAAGAGAAAATTATGATTAGTATTTTATCTTGTAACAATTTTCTATATTATTGCTACGTTCATTAAAATGCCTACATTTATTGCTAATTGCTTGTGCTTATGACCTCATTATGTTGTTGAGATGTTCATATCACCTAAATTCCATTTCATTTTTTTTAATAGATGAATTGTTTTTTTTGTCAAAATGAGTTGTTTCTAATATAACTAGAATGACAGTAGGTTTTTTATAATTATATATGGTGCCTGCATTCATTCCTTTGACTACAAGTTTGTTTAATTCTTGTTTAATATATGTGTTGTCATGCTTATCAAGGTCAATTTGATTGAAGAAGTAATGCTTTGCATTTATTTTGTAGGCTCGCATTTTAAAAGTTTAAAAAGAAAATGATAGTTATAAGGTTGATAAAGTTGTGGCTAATAAAGGAATGATATGGCCTTATCATAATGAACTATTTGGAAAAGTTATGAAATCATCTAGCATGAAGGAAAATAATATAGCAAGTGAGGCCTTTTACAAAGTCCCTAATGTGCATCTATATTCAATTAAGATTGCATTGGAAGAGGAGATGAATTAGAAAGTAGAAGCTGAAACGAGAGAATGATAAAGGAATTAGAATAAGAGAAAGTCAAATGCTTGAAACTGAAATATCAACTAGATCAAGATAAAGTAGATTGAGAATAAATGATGTAACAAATATTCCCTCTTATTCAATCTCATCTTGGACAAGCCAACATTACTAACATAGACATGATTTACAAATGGATTACACCTAGTCAATCAAGAAGGGAATGTTTTATTCCCTAAATCTTATAATTAACATGAAAAACTTCAAGTGAAAAATTCGTTAATTTAATCCTTTTGTACATTATTTTGATGTCTTTGCCATTGAGATTAATTGCATATTATTTTTGCTTATTTTCCCATGTGCAAATATAGTGCATCCAATATGAATTGAAAAGTTCACGCATTCTGACTTTGTTTATAAAAAGAACTGTATCATTATGTTATTAGTTTTTGACCTACATTAATTATATTGATTAAATGGATTTCATAATAAAGTAGTAGTATTTTATTATTTAGATATATCAAACTATTTTTAAGCATAGGTATTTTAGAATAATTTTAATCTACTTTTTCTTTATATAGGAAGGAGATGACTATGAGTGAATAAGGAGGTACTTTGTGAAGGATTTTAAAGTATCTATACATATTGTCTTTTTTTAGTATATTGGTTGATGCACTTATATTCCAAATGAACTAAAAGAAGATAATATAAATGCACATTTTAGCTAATGATTTTTTACTATTGTATTTTAGATATATTAAAGGTTGAATTTCATATGCTTATATGGACTATATGATGACATATATAAATGCAATTTTTTGGCTATTAACATTTGACAATATATATTTTAGGGCATACATTAATTTATGTATAGCTACATCTAATAATGTATATTGCTATCTTAATGAACATTAATATATGTATGGTTATGATTACTCAATGACAAGGATTTGCTTTTACATTAACATATCATTATTGATGAAAGGAAAAATTGTTGCTTTTATTGTTAGATATTGTTGTTCGAAAAATCAATAAATTGCCTTATAAAGATTCAAACCTTTATATCCATTCAATATTGTTTCTATAGTTTGAAACTGTTTTGTTCCTTAGTCAAACTTCAAGCAACATTATCCATTTTGTTCCTTAATTAAAATATTTTGTTGCTTAATCAAAACTATAAAGCTGTTAGCACTTGGACTCAGCTGATTTCTCAACAATTTTAACTTTAAAAGAAAGATTAAAGCTGAGTTTACTGAGAATCGCCCATCAGACAAAAATATTCCAAATAATTTGTCTTTGGTTGCGGGGCCTTTGGTTCGCAATTGAAGAGAAGAGATGCACTTCCAGGCTAAAATTCAAGATCAACTCTATACTTAGGTCTGGACATGACTTATTGTTATACTTATGTAACATGAAAATTTGTGGTAATTCGTGTTATTTGATTTATGTAATTTTCTGGTCAAAAAAAAATATCAGGTTAATTATTAATAAAATTTGAAATCAAACTTAAAAAATTCAAAACCAAACTAATTTTGAAGTAAACATGTGTTCCATTGGGACCTAATCATAAACATTATATAATTTTAAATTTATTCAAAAATCTTAACATATTCGTTAAATCCAATGAAATCTGTTGCATCCTTCGTATCAAGAAAACTCTTTCAACCGAAGAAACAAAGGTCCTTCAATTCGCCGTCAGTGGACGCCAATTCAATCGTGAAACCTTACGCTACGCTACGCTAATGAATCTTGGTAGTCAAGGCACCGACGCCTGCTTGGGTTTTCATTGACTTGGAGACTTTTTAAATCTTGGACCGAATGCCTACTCACTCCAATCTTGACCTGGACGGCTGTAAAAATACGAGGTGAAAAAGCATTTCCGTTCATGTTCTAACGTCCTACCTTACAGATTTTGATGTATATTAAAATTTAACAATTATACAATCTTATTATTAATTAATAGAAAAACTGTTTTTAATTGACTATTTGATGTATACGAAGATGGTCTCTAATGACCGACATGTGTGCCTATCGTAGACGATAATCTTGGATTTTGTAGAGACCTAGTGATCAGGGAAGAAAAGCAACTTAATAAAAGAATGAGAAAAGGCGGAGGAAATTTGGCATGGTGGGAATGGAGAAAGCACTTTCCAAGCAATACACGAGTCCTAGACACTTGATTTTGATTGTGGTCCAATTAAAATCGTGACTCGTGTTAGTCACAATCAGATATAATCCAGCGATAATGTCTAGATTTCTTGACTGAGATGAAATGAGATGTATAAACGTCTGCTGTCTATCTGCTAAATATATGTTATAATATTTATAGCCATAAAATAAACACAAGCGACCGACAAAAAATTGGGGCTTGTTAAATTTCAAAATAATAGGATTCTGTCAAATAATAGAAGCATGACATGAGTTTGTTCAACATGTTAAATGATAAATTCTATCAAAATAATAAAAAGAAGAATACGTCTGATAAAAAAATGGAATAGGTTGAAAAATAAAAAGTCCTATTATAAAAATAAATGAGGCGTTAAAATAAACACACACTTATATATATATATATGAAGGAACGAGCCAAACTACAGAAATTGTATCGTCCGTGCCTTTTACGTCTTAGCTCATAATTCTCATAGCAGTAGTAGAAACACTCGCAACGTCTGGAAAACACGACAACGAATTGGATTCGCATCTGACAAAACAGCAGTTTTCTCCGTCCTCGTCAACTCGAAAAAATAAAAAAGACTTTCCTTGTTTCTAATCGTTTACTTTGAACTTTTCCCAACAACCAAAATTTTCTTTCAAAGAAAATATCCTCCTAGCTTTTCCGTCTACTCGCAACGATATACGGAATACTTGAATCAAAGATTTCAGTGATAACAGAAGAACTGAAAAGGGATGCTCCTGGATATGTGTATCAGGCCATTAGGGAGGTGTTTTGGAGGTGGAGAAGAGAGAGATGCGCTTTTGTGGGATATAGACTTGAAACCACATGCTTCAGGGGTTTACTCCGTAGCGGTTGTGCAAGCAAACTCTTTGTTGGAAGATCAGGGACAAGTGTTAACTTCTCCATCTGCTACCTATGTTGGTATCTATGATGGACACGGTGGCCCGGAGGCTTCCAAGTTTATCACTGACACTCTGTTCCCATATCTTCAGAGTGAGTACTGTAATTTTTCACCTTTTTGGATGGATAAATTGTTTGGTTCGTGGGAATTGTAGTAAATGAAGAAATATTTTGTCTTTGTGTGATCATGAGTTTTGTTTGTGTTTCTGTTTTAATCGGGTTTACGGAACTAGTTCCTCTACTTTTTTGGTATAGTTGGGTGTTCATCTCTTCTGAAATTCAAGGGATCTTCTTGTCTTATCTTGGCAAAGATTACCAGAATGAGTATGTATGGACACCCGTCAGTTTGAGTTTTTGCATCAATATACATCGGGAGCTATTACAAGAAGAACAATTTCAAATTTTGGCATCTCAAATTTGTGGTTTTCTTTTTCCATCAGAATTCGCAACAGAGCACGGTGGGTTGTCTGCTGATGTAATAAGGAAGGCATTTGAAGCAACAGAGAAGGAATTTTCGCATTTGGTCAATCGATCATGGATGACTCAGCCTCAAATGGTTTCGGTGGGTTCTTGTTGCCTTGTTGGGGTAATATCAAAAGGCGTCTTATATGTAGCAAATCTTGGGGACTCCAGGGCAGTGCTTGGCCGGAGAGTTCATAAAAATACGAGTACCATGGTGGTCGCTGAGAGGTTATCTACAGATCATAATGTGAGTGTTGAGGAGGTGAGGAAAGAGGTAGTGGCTCTCCATCCAGATGATTCACACATTGTGATGTATTGTAATGGGGTTTGGCGGATAAAAGGCATAATTCAGGTACTGGCAGTAACTGGTTTTGCTTCCATCTGACATATTAGGCCCTGTTCTGTTTGATGGTTCAACTCTATACAATGGTGTACCTAACTCTTGGTTTTCTCTGCATATCATCTGCTGCTAGTTTTGTAATCCATGCTTTTCTGGTAGTGACCGAAATGGATTTGCACTCTTTAGCGTGCTTCTAAAACCTCTGATAGTATTTCGGATCTGAATTCTACATTCAACTTATGCTTCCATAGTGATTCTGTTTTATGAAAAGCCGATTAATGTCAGGAAGTTGCAAAGTTATGGCTACTGAAGTATTATCAAATAACGAAAATTTTTCCCAGGTGCTCACTGCATTTTTATGATCTGTCAGTATGCTCCTATAAAGGAGTGCAATTTATAAAATGCTGACGACTACCATCGGTGCTTTTATTTTATGATTTGCATATGATGCTTGGGTTGTATTTATAGAAAGATATATTGTGAAGCCTGATTCCTTGAAAATGTTGAGATCTCTTCATGTACCTTAATGTAAGATGAACGTATGCCTGAGTCTTTCTTCTTGATTGATAAATATGAACACCTACTCATCTGTTTCTTTTTGATTTTCTAGTTGTGGTCTGAAGAATGTATTGAACTATTATTTGTCAACGTGCATTTCCAGGTTTCGAGATCCATAGGAGATATCTACCTAAAGAAACCTGAGTTTTCCCAGCAGTTTGGATCACCTATTTCTTTAAAAGCTCCTGTGATGACAGCTGAGCCTTCAATACTGATACGAAAGCTAAGACCAGATGATTTGTTCTTAATATTTGCATCAGATGGTCTTTGGGAGCAATTGAGTGATGAAGCAGCCGTCAATATGGTTCTAAAAAGCCCACGAGTTGTAAGACCCCACCTTATAAATCATTTCTGAACACTGTTCCAAAGCATTCATTGCTAGTAATTGTTTCTTTAAATACATAAGAAGTAAACTAGATCAAGCAATTATTGAATTGGTATTGTGGTGCAGTAGTCTTTCCTCACACCAGTGAATGAATATCCCTTTCTTTTTTTCCAGGGAATAGCAAAGCGACTGGTGAAAGCGGCCCTGCAGGAAGTTGCAAGGAAAAGAGAAATGATCTACGAGGACATCAAGAAAATCGAAAAAGGTGCGAGGCGCTTTTACCATGATGATATGACGGTCGTTGTGATGTATATAGATCAACCTAGAGGTACTTCAAACCGTAGATTCGATGACGACGACCATGTGGATTGCACAAACGTTCCAGTCGATATCTTCTCATTGAACAAAGGTAAAACCCAAAACTAGAGAGAACTTGTGTCAATTTGAAGTACTTTCCTGTGAATAGAAAGAACATAATATCATCAAGCAATGGGATCGGCTTTGAACTGAGGCATGAGCCGAGCAGTCTACAATGGTGCTAGAGCAGATGCTTGGAGTGAAGCTGTTCCTTAAGTGAGGCCTTGATCTCATCTGTTGTTACCTTCAAGTTGCAGATGCTTGAAGTGAAGCTGTTCCTTAACTGAGGCCTTGATCTCATCCGTTGTTGCCTTCAAGTTGTGAAGAGGTCAATGTAAATTTTTCAATTTTTATTGACATCCCGGGAAAGCTTGGAGAATTTAAGATAAAACAATATCCGTTCCAATAACATATAACTAAATCGTATCATGTCATTTTTAATGATAAAAGAAAATAGCCTGAGCTATCTATATTGGGTTTACTAGAATCGATAATTTTATGACGCAGAGTGCTATTCCTGTTAACCACTAAGAACATCGAGCCGCTGGTGCTATGATCTGAATTTGACTCAAGTAGGCCGGCGGACATTCGTCGTCAATTCAGAATCTAAATTCATAATAATAAGAAGAAGTTTGTATATCAATCAAGTCGACAATTAGAGTTGATGGGACAATTGGTCGGATTAGGTAACGATGAGATCATCCATAAAAATATTCGGTAAAAATGGAAAAGATTATTCCAGGGGACCAATGTCCATAAACAGCACGATTCTGATGTGTGATAAGATTCTGATGCTCCTTTTTGCTTGCCTTAGATAAACTCCATAAGTTGACGTTGAGATTGCCTTAAAAGATCAATTCCAGCATGTTTGACTGAAAACCCACGCTAGATTATTTAGGGAAAACATATTTTTAAACTTCTCAAATCCTGTTTATCGGTGAAACTTTTCAGTTGTATGAATTCATCTTCGTATGGTCCAAATTCCAAAGTCGTTGTTTCGAAGACAAATAAGGGCAAATTTTGTTTTTTTCATGTGATAGTGATAGAACAAGTTCATCTTTACCAATGCCCTCGAAAAACGCCAACTCTTCATGTGATTCTCGAATAAAGTGTTTCTACGTTTTTGCATGCACTTGAAACAAAGATACACACACGAAAGCGATCTAGAAAATACTTGGAACCAGCTCGTCGAGGTAAGAGAAGAATGGGAATAATAGAAGCACCTCACAATGTGAAGATTTTAGGTTCTAGAGAGGGAGTGATCGTTCTGGCTCATGGATTTGGCAGTTGGCACTGACCAGTCTGTATGGAGACACCTAGTACCACACCTGGTCCAGGATTACAAGGTTGTTTCGTACGATAATATGGGTGCTGGTACCACTAATCATGATTACTTCGACTTCACAAGGTACTCAAGTATTGATGCATTTGTCTATGATTTGCTCGCTATTTTAGAATAACTGAAAATTGAGTCATGTATTTTTGTTGGGCACTCTCGCCGCTATGGTTGGTGCTGCTACCTCTGTAACTCGCCCTGATCGTTTCTCTAAGCTCGTTATGCTCTCTGCAACTCCAAGGTACAATTTTCTCATTGTTTAATAACAAGAATTTAAACTTGTTTTACGCCAGTCCGTTTTCCGCTAGATTTTGCGCTGAGGAAGGCTTGCTTTTGCCAGCTGCTCAATGGTTCAGACTACTTTGGAGGGTTTGAGCAAGAAGATATAGACCAGATATTCGAAGGAGTGAGGTCAAATTACGAAGCATGGTGTGCAGGATTCACGCCACTAGTAGTTGGAGCAGATATGAACTCGGTTGCAGTGCAACAATTCTGTATAACCCTCTTCAATATGAGACCAGACATAGCCTTGGGTTTGGCCAATGTTATATTCCTAAGCGAAATGAGACATATTCTGCCTTTGGTCAGTGTCCGCTGCCACATCCGGCAAAGCATGAGGGACATGGCTGCTCCTATTATGGTCGCTGAATATCTACAACAAAACCTTGCTGGTCGGTCCATTGTTGAAATCATGCCGGTCGGCAGTCACCTGCCTCAGCTCAGCTCAGCTCACCGGATATTGTCATCCCTACGCTTCTAAGACACATCAACTCAGTTATAACTGAATGATTTACATACTCTTTTCTTTTTCGTATCTTGACCTTTCCAATAAATGCAATATGTAGAGCTACAATTACAAGCGTTGTGCCTAATACGCAAGATTTATTTTTATAAATGATGAATAATAAATTTATATAAAAATAATTGTAAAGCAAATATAATTTTTGAATAACTCTCGGATACGTTAATTTTTTAATAACTCAAATATGATTTATTTATACTTAAAATTTACTTAAGAAATCGTCAGACGCACAAACTAGTCATTGTAATAATAGTTTCTATGCGTCAAGACATATTCATCAGTCTTATAAAGTTTTAGATAGGCTATCAACTAGTTGATCATAATCCTCCATTAAGTTAGTGAAAAATGTTCCGGACAATGAACATTATAAACAATCTAACCTCATGTATTGTACCAAATAATATCTATTCACGTATTAGCCTCGTTTAGTAAATAGCTTAGCAACTGATTTTTAACAGTTTCAAAACTTTTAGTTAATTGAATATATCAAACAGATGATAGAAATATTTAGTAAACGACTAATTAAGTTGGCGGATTTAAGCCAATCAGTTGGAAAAGAAAACGCTCAGGTATAGGAGTGTTTTGCTCAGTTGCTAAAAATTTAATATGCAAAAAGTTTGTTATATACTCTATTTTGCTCTGAAAAACATAATTGTCACGCCCGTAATAAGAATATAAAGTGTCATACTTGTGAGTCTTTTTTATCTTTTATTTTTTAATCATTTTAAGTTTAATTATGCAACTATCAATTTTTATAAAAAATTAAAATCAAAATTAATTATGATTATGCTACTATTAATTTTATAAAAAATTAAAATTAAAATAATAAAAAATAAAAAAGATACCAAAATAAATGTCAGGACACTATTTAAATTAAGCATAAGAGGTGTGACACAAGTGTCAAGCCTCTGGCACTTATTATGATATTTTATTATTTTAGTTTTAATTTTTAATAAAAATTTTTAGATAAAGATTTAAAGTTTAAAATTTGATTAATTTATTATAATTTTTTAATAATTAATTTTTTAAAATTAAATATCTAAAATCTAAAATCTAAAATCTTATAAAAATATTCAAAGAAATACAAAGATATATTACTCATGTTCTTATAATTTTTTAAACAAGAAATACTTGAATTAAAACGTGAATAAAAGTTTAAAACACAAAATCTCATAAAGTTACAATCAGAATATTGAACCCCCTTAAATCAGAAAGATGAGTTTAGCTACACATGATTTTCGCTCTAATAACAAAAATAGAAGAAAGACAAGGAATTGCGAAAAACATAAGAAGAGAGAACCTCTTTCTGTTGTGAGGAACATCCCTTTTGTAGGGTTTTCTAATCTAATCTTAATCTAACTCTAACCTGTAAAGATGTTTATTTAAAAAGAATTCAAACTCTTATATGATAAGGATAAGGCGAAGTCTTCTAGTTAAACTCCAACTCTTTAAGTGATCAGCCTTATCTATTGCGTTAATCTCTTCACTTTATTCAAAATTTGTGATTATCATCAATAGAGTCCCAATTTGATGTAATATCTACTTTTTATTTCCTCAAATAAAACAAACATTAAATTTAACATATAAGCAAAAAAATAAATTCAAACAAAGGAGATAATATCAAAGAATATAGCAAGATGAAATCTTATCAGAGGGACCTCCGTTGTCGACTATGGTGAACAGGGAAGCCTCTCTCTCTAAAGATGAATTCCCAACTCTCAGTAGAGAAGTCCTTTGAGGCTCCCTAGAGAGGCACCCTATCGCGTTCCCAACAGAGGTGGGGGAAAATACGACTTCTACTCATATGGATGGGTCATGTTGAAAATTGAACCCTAAACAACACAACAAAGGGGCTCTAAATCACTATCACAATGTTCTAAAGGATGGGGTCTTAAGTCCTTCGATTGAACTTTTGAAGATTGGAGCAAGAGCATGGTCGTCGACGCTGGTTGGTTTCTTCTAGTCCAAAAGACTGGCCTTTCCGACTATTAACACATGGGCTAAAGCTAGGTAGGGGAAGAAGGGACTACAAAAGGCCATATTGAGGGAAGATGACTCAATTTTATTCAATTTTATTGACGATTCCTACTTGTTGGAGATAGTTGAATAGGGTCCTTGACACTTCAGTGACCAGTCGTTGTTTTTGGAGAAGTTGAGGTCAAGAATGGACATGGATCGAAGCCTATTAGAGGTCATCCTTATATGAGTTCATTTCTATAACCTTTTGATGGAGTTCTGGACGGTTGTGGGTCTTAGTTATGTGCCTAGCTACCTTGGTAGGCCGATTTGTATATATTTGCAAATTGCCTCTATAGAGAGGATATGATATGCAAAGTTATGTATAGAAATTCCTAAGTGTGCGGTTCTACCTTATAATCTTCTGATTCTTAGACTAGGTGAGAATGGGGAGATGGAGAAAGTGGTGATTC
>JAOQMP010000208.1:31041746-31060269 GCA_027563575.1 Erythroxylum pedicellare | reverse complement strand
AGTCCCAAAAATACCCCAAAATTAGTCCAAAAATTCCAAAATAATTCTTATACTCTTTAATTAAAGTTTTACCACACATAATTCACAATTATTTTAATCGCATTACTAACGTAATTATACCCGAAAAATGTCAATGAATGCATGTACGATCATTTTAACGTGCAAAAATGTGCATGTCATGTTTAGCTTAAACATGAAATATGCAAAAATTTCTCTTGTTCACTATTCAAGCCTTATCATGGATAACGGGATGTTACAATTCTCCCCTCCTTAAAGAAATTTCGTCCTCGAAATTCTTATTTGATTGATCAAATAGGTAGGGGTACGGTTTCATCATATGCTCTATCATTTCTCATTTAGCATTATTACTCGAATAATTTCTTCCACTTGACTATAGTCAATGGAATCAATCAGTTTTCTAATTAATTATCCAAATATCACACTGTCTTATCTATTTCCTCAATATATTTCAGATTACTCAAGTTTTCATTTCCTGTGTTGACAATACATCTTGGTCAAATTATATCAATATTTCTTAGCATACTCACATATCACACTTTATGTATTTAAGACATCTTTGTTGGTGTTACAAACTCATATGTTAATGGTTCTAGTCTTGCAAGAATTTCGTGTTGATTAATTTATGTCAGGCTTAGTTTATAATTGTTTTTTAAACCTAAGAACATCTTAGCAAAGTGATACTCTAAAAAAACAATTCATCTTTTTCTTGATAATTCACATCTCTTTAGTGTTAATACACTTAACTCATATATCTATCTCACTTTATTCCAAATCTTTAGTGTTGATCCTCCTAATTCATTTGTCTTTCTTGAGTCCCTTAATTTCGAATACACATCAGTTTCACTTATCATCATCATCTCCTACTTCTGGCGTTAAATTATTTTTTTAGTCCTTATTCATCCACATATAAAGGCGGTCGACTCTTTCTGTCGTATAACACCTCATGATATTCTAATGATATCCTTGTGATATTGATTATTATGTTTAAAGTCAATTAAAACTAAACATTGACCTTATGTTTCTGTGAACTCCAAAATATAAACTTTAAGCATATCTCCAAGCTCTCAAAGCAATGGCTATTTCAGCAAATTTCAAATCATGTATCAACTATTCAACTCATGAGACATTAATTGTCTCTATGCCTACAAAATCAATTTATATGTTACAACAAATTGCATCTTAATTTCTGATGTCAAACATCATTGTATATTACAAAATCTCCAAATCTAAACAATATAAATAACATCGATGTTATAATTCCTCAAAATTCTTGCCACTTTCTTTAGTCATACGATTTACACATTTTTCCTTAGACATTTTTGTCAAAGGGCTAAGATTAGTAAAAACTCTTTAACAGTCTCTAGTAAAATCCAATATACAACTAGTTTAAAAGAACTACAAAATTTTTATGTATGCCTTGGAGTTTCTTACTTTATTATTACCTCTATTTTCTTTGGGTCTTCCATTATGCCATGTAGCATCATATAACACTTACTTAACATATCCCATTTTCATTCAAATACAGGTCCACGATATAGTTCAATCAATCAATCACATATTTAAATGTAGATGCAAAGCTCGTGTGACACACTTTCCATTATTTTGTTATTATGACCAAGTGTCCAAATTGTCTCGTATCTATTGTAGATACCGGGCTCGTTGAATCTATCCCTTATTCGTTAGGGATACAGGGCTCATTTAACAAAGCGAGCCTTTGGCTCCTATTCGCAATATGAGCTTTAAGCTCATTTTCGATGGCTACTTAGGTCACAACTCTCATTATCTAATTATGCATGCATGTAATGGAATGCATCACCCATTTCCAGTCAATCATTCGGAGTCCCCATCATATTTATCATCTATTATCATAGTCACTAACTGATACAATTTTGCTTAGATCACTTTGATCTTCAATACCATAATAATATTAGGGCATTGTTAACTCCAATAGATATAACCCAATTTTCCTTATGTAATTTATTCCTCAATGAGGTAATATTATCTCATGTTATTTTCAGTTTTCCCTATTGAATCCTTTTCTCGAAGGATTTTCTCCATTCATTCGATTTCCTCCGATTTCATATTGACTTACTGCAAAGTCGAACAATTCTTACTAGTCTCTCTACTCACTTTAATTTATTCATAATCTTAACTTCCTGTGTTAGTTACCTATTTATCAAGTCAAATTTGTATCCCCTGAACATATTTGCATATAATGTAATGTGGGCCTAAGTTCTCCTCATGTTAGCAAGAGTGTCGCCTCAAATTCAAGAATCCAATCACATAGTTGGATACTTTACATTAAACAAAATGTATACACTCTCTCAGTATCATATTCTACCTCTTACGCTTAAGTCTTCATTAGGAATAGAACTCCAATATTCACTTTTAATTTATTCCATTTTTGTTCATTCTTAAAAGTAAACCATCTGGTCTACTTAACCTTTTTCGGTGAACTTTTTTTTCTCCAAGGAAGATTTCTTACTACTATCAACTATATTGTTCATCTATCCTTATCAAACAACTATTCCCATTATTGCCTATTAGGCATTCTTAGTACCTCAAAAGTTCAATTTCAACTATTCATAATATCTCAATAAGATCAATTTATGTCATAACTTATATGATCAAAATATCATTTATAATAAGGCTCAGTGAAGTATTAAACAAATCCATTTACTCTTATACCTTAGAATATACCATCAAAATCATTACATCTCATCTAGAGATGTATTGAATACAATTCATTGATTAATAACTTATGCTCAGGATACCTTAATCTCATTTGATTTAGGAAAACACTTCTCTTTTTGTGCCTGACCTCGGTCGTGGAAACTATGCCACAATTGTGCCCTTCTTCTTTTTCCTCAAATTCATCACATATAATAACATCTTTAACACTCTCAATCTATCCTCGATCGATCACTATAAGCACTTTTATGCATTACTCTAATTCATCTTAGACTTTGAATCATGGGGACTATGACTAACAAATATTCATATGTCACAGATTACTTCCTATATCATCTCCACACATATAATTCTTATGTGCTTAATTCTCACATATGTCATTGTGATCCTATTATTAAATATGTGCTCACAAAATAACAAATTCACTTAATCGTGACAACTTTTACAAATCTCACTATCTCTATCCCTTCTTCCAATTACCAGTATATTGTCAAGCTTACGTATGTTCACTATCAATTCAGAATTATAAATACATAATCATCCTGAAATTTTGATCTCAATTCCACTAACATATTCTTATAGTGAATCATAACTCTTATCACATTTATCCAACAATCATTTCAAGTCTAAGTTTGACCCTCAAAGTCATAAAAAAGTTCATTTTCTTTCAACTTGGCTTGTACGCTTTAAATCTCATCATTCATATTTACATCATTACTTTCCTTAATCAGTCCATGACAATGTAATCACATCTATATCACATTCGAGGATATACTACCACAGTACAATATTGACATCATATTCCATAATACATCCACCAATACAAATACATTACATCATTATTTGTCATATCTAACCATATACTGTTCCCCATTCCTAAATATCCACAAACTTTCATTTTCTCATATTCAGACAGATCATCATTCTTCCCACTACTTCCATCAATTCAAACACTTCACAAATGCTCATATATGTGACTCATATAAGTGTAACTCAGACTAGGGATCAGTTGCTACTACTTGCTATGACATGACTGAAATACATGTAACTTGATATATATGTATGCCCATGTAAGATACTAAATCTAGGCTTTGATACCAAAACTATAGCACCCACTCTCGCAGGATACGTACCCGTCCATGGTGATATCCAAGTATGTACCCTGCAAGGGTGGCATGTTAGAACAGTCATTCAGTCAAAACTCATTACAAAATTGATATTTCTTTAAAAACAATGTACATGTATGCGGAAATCATTAATCAAATCGGGCCCACTTAATGCTTTTTTTAACAATTCCATTCAACAGCCACTTGGGCCCATTTCGGATACAAAACACTTACAATCATAACGTCATTTCATTACTAAATCATTCACGTACACTTTGTACGATTCTTAAAGAACATAAATCAAAAACAAAATCATTGAAGACATATGCAGGTGCAAACTGATCCCGACCCCTTATGCTCATTTGCAGTGGATGAACTCCAATTGGTCTAATTGGATAACTCCTCTGAACTTGAAAAGCTATGATGTAATTTTTATAAGTTTTGCAAACTCAATGAGGGAACCATCATTGATGATTTCACCCAGGTCATATACATAAATCACATATTTCACAAATATTCATTCAAAACATGTATATTCCAAATACTCACATTAACATGGCATATCATGTAATCATTGCGAATCAAAACAGATATTTACACATACAAAAGCACTTGAGACTCCAGATTAGTTATTATTATTATGACCGAGTGCCTATCACATACGTATACAAATACTTGCCCATTGGGCTCAATCAGAACAGAATCACAAAAGCATAGCTTTATAGGTATAATCAAAAATCACGGAGCAAAGCTCTACGTGCAAGCGTTTTCATACTGGCTACTTCGGTCATAATGTCTTTATCTGAGCATGCATTTTATGAAATGCACTAAATACAGAATATGTTATGTATAACAGTCATATATAATGCATAGTTAGAAATCTCATAGTCATCGGATCTAAATCTGACATTCAACTTTTGTTGCGAATTCACATAGTATGACACACAAACAGAATCTCATAGTCTTCAAACCTAAGTCCGATATTCAAATTTCGTTGACAATTCATATAACATATTACATAATTAGAATCTCATAATCTTCGTACCTAAGTCCGGCATTATAAACAAGTCACAATCAATTAATAATTGGAAGTTATACAAATTCAATCAATCCTAGGAAATTCATCTAGGTTGACTTACTGTACGCTCCAATATGCTATTGCCTAGACAGTACGGCAATGTCTGACTGACGTCCAATGTGCTCCTCTATATCATACAAAACACATTTATAAATATCAAACTTTTGCACAAATGTATAATTATTTTTGTATGCACATCTATGTATACCAAAATTATGCACAATGCATGTTCAATGACAATCCTAGATATCTTATTGTGATCTTGTCACTATATCATTCAGATATCAAAACCCTTATTAATACCATTTTGTACTTATAATTTAGACCATAATAAAACAATATGAAATCAATTTCATAACCTAATTAACCACTTCAGATTTTTCTAACAACATTTTCAGATCAACTTTGCATAATAATTCTGATAGGGTAAACGACAAATTTAGGTAGCACTTCCTTATAGAAAGTTGTTCTTCAATGTCTTAAGTTTCCAATGACACCCAAATCATTCAATTTGATTTGGTAATTGGAAAGCTATACCTCAAATATTTTCGAACTGTTCTTATTTTGAAATAGTATGCTATACTCAATTTCCATCCAGAAATTGAACATCTTAAAGGCTGAATTACAATTCAACTTCTTCAAATGATTTGTATCTCTATGTCTCTAGTTTACTCCAAATTAAAGATCATCTCATTTTTATGTCTAGAGGAGAAGTTATGGTCAAAATAAACATAACTATTCAATTTGCAATTTCTCTCAGGTGTTCAGACCAAAAATCAAGTCACGGTTACTATTAGAGGGCACAGTGACTTGATGTGATAAATAAACATTAGTTTAGCAATTAAACTCACAGGAGTGAAGGAGAGAAGTCATGAGCATGCTTGACTCACGGGTGTGAGGACCTTAAGTCACGGGTGTGACAGATAAGGACAAAAATGTTGTGAACACATTCTATCAGACCCGTCCCATTGTTTTCACACTATCTCTCTCAAATGATTTGGAATTACTATGATTTTTGGCGGAGAGGTAAAGAAATGTGTTCCAAGTCCAATAGTCTAAGTCTCATATCATTTGAACATCAGATGAAGAAGTTATAACAAAAAGATCAAGGGATGTTTGGAATAAATTCTTCAGAAAAACAATTGAAAGTCGCGAACGTGCTTGATCCCTATCGCGAGTTTTGGCTTCATGTCACAATCGTGCTTTCTGCAAAGTCGCAATCGTGTGTTGAAGCCCAATCTCGACTTGCAAGCTGCTTGATTCTCTTCTTCTTCCATTTTCTCCAGACTAACACAATCCTTTTCCAACTTAATTTCTTCTAACTTATTAATTATGCTTGTCTATACTCACTATAACTCCCAAACAATTCAAAAACAATCCTAAACTTCAAACATTACAAATCCGAACCTTCCTTTTCACATTCTGTCACTACTGTAAATTTTCCAATTCTTATGCTATCACTAGGAACACAACTTTTCACTTTCACTTCATTTAACTCCTACTATAGTTCAAATTCATCCAAAACAAATCAAAATGTAAAACTACACACTAACACCAAAAACAGAGCATATTCAGATAAACACTAATTCCAACACTTTCATTTTTTTGACTAACTCATTTACAACAAAAACTTCATTTCATTATAAACTTTGCATTTACATACTGTTTCCCTTAACACTACATCACTTAATCTTTTTCCTTAATTCTAAACTCATTCTAATTCACCTATGTTAACACTTCATATATTTTTGTGCATGAACAGTACATCAACCGTATACGTAATCTTCTCAACCATAACAAAGACATATATTTCTTCATCAACTTACGTAAATTTTCATATATCTCAATCCAGAATCTATTCAATACAGTGTTAAACAATTCCTAATTCTCAAATCCATCTTCTAAATTATTCATCACCGTAACCACAATTCTCAAACCCATGCATGCATGTATATAGTTACACCATAAAAATACCATTAGAACTATTTACTTGGTTCAGCTATTCTTCCCAGCAATGAGAGTGAATCAATGACACAAAAATAATAGCTGATGTTCAGTGTTTGGTAACCAAAAGAAAATTCGACAATAATGTTACTCTCGGTGAAGAATAACGAGAGAGAGAGAGAGCTCCAGGAAACAATCTTTCCATCTAAAACACGTAACCACGTGTTCTCTTACATGTAACACCTTCGTCACTAACTCATTAATCCACGTGTAGGTATCCCACCTCTCCATATGTCACCATGCATGTGAGCCATTTGCCAATATTTAATCAATCCACGTGTTACACTATAATTGGTCCATATTTCACTATTTTTTTTAGTCCAAAAATACTAAAAAAAAATCGAAATAATACTTATAGTCTCCAATTAAAGTTTTACCACACATAATCCACAATTCATATTTTAACCGCATTACTAACATAATTATACCCGAAAAATGTTAATGAATGCATGTACAATCATTTTAACGTGCGAAAATGTGCATGTCATGTTTAGCTTAAACATGAATTGTACATTCTAATTCCTCAGTAACTTCTCTTGTTCACTATTTAAAGCCTTATCATGGGTAATGGGATGTTACATTCAATCTTCTTTACTTTTCCATAGATATAAATCTGTTAGAGGATGAAAATTTTGCTATAAGGGCTTATAGCTCAACATTTAAGCATCATCTACCTTTGATCTATTAAAGATTGAGAATCACTTGGCTAAATGACGGAGACAAGAAATCAAGTTTTTTCCACAATTCCGTACTATCTAAAAGTAATACAAACATGATTTCAACTTTAATTGACAAAAACAGGACTTAGTTAAACTCAGAAGCTGAAATTAAGAATGAAGATCTACCTATTTTTCTAATACACTGGAACTAAATTTATTCGTCCTCTATCTCATCTCTAAAATCTTTAATTGCTAACCCAATTTCAATACAGGATGCCAATTCTTTGATTAAGCCTTGCTTAGCCTACAAAATTAAGGAGTCTCTTTTTAAAATGAACCCCTTTAAGGCTCTAGGATTAGATGACCTAAATGCCTTCTTTTTTCGACAAACTTTTAACCATACCAAAGATATGGTCAATGATGTTGTGATGAAATTCTTCAACTTAGGCAAGCTTTTGAAGAAATAAAAAGCCTACATTTTGTTAATCCCAAAATCCGGTTCCCTAAGTTTAATGAGAGACTTTAGGCTAATTTTGTGCTATAACATCATCTATAAAATAGTTTCTAACATGGTTGCAAGTAAATTGAAAAGCATTTTACAAAGCTCACTAATATTTCACAAGGGACATTCATAAAAGAAAGATTAATGTGAGATAACATTCTCATTATACAAAAACTCCCAAAGAATTACAATAGAAAGTCTTTAATAAAAAATTAAGTAATTAAAATGGACTTCATAAATGCCATTGACTCCCTAGATTAGGACTTTCTTCTTAACAATTTGAATGCTTTTGGATTCTTGGCAAAATTTTTCCAATGGACTATATAATGTACGACTGCAACTTTTTAAGGGATACTAATAAATGGAAGTCCTACCAAGCTCTTCCAAGGTGCAGGGGGAATGAGAAAAGGGGACCCCTTATCCCAATTTCTCATTAGACTTATCAATAAAGGAATATTAAAGAATAGGGGGTCAAATTTCATTTGAAATACATATCCTTGAAGCTTTTAAGCTTATCCATTATAGATAATTTAATTCATTTCTCCAAAGTTGATCTAAGCTCAGTGAGCACACTACTTAAGACTCTCAAAAAATTCAAACACTTATCAAGTTTAGAAATCAATAAGCCAAAGAACCAGTTATTCCTATATGTAAGTGTTAAAACTATCACTAATAGCCTAGAAAGTTTAATGGGTATTAGAGGCTCCATCCTTCAACTTTTTTATCTCGGAATTCCTATCTCTATAAAAAGACCTTCGTACGGTGACTTTAAAACTATTATAGAGAAGATCTGAAGAAGAATATCAAAATGAATTACAATTTATCCATGGCTAAAAGGGTATAACTTTTCAATTTTATTTTAAAAGCATTGCATATATATTGGAGCTCCCACATTTGGTTTCCAGAGATCATTGCCAAGACCATTGAACAATTTTTAAGGAAATTTATCCAGTTAGGATACTCTAAAGATAAGATAATAGCCAAAGTAAGGTGGAATGACATGTTTTTCAAAGAATGTAAGGGGGATTGGGAATTTATTCAATCAAGTTAACCTAGGTTTAATTCATTGAAAGAATATGGAGAGTTTTTAGTGATAAAAATTCACTTTAGGTTAGGTGGATTTATGCATTCTATGTCAAGAGAAGCAAATTTTGGTGTTTGAAACGTAAATCAAGCTCCTCGTGGACCATGATCCACATCCTTAAGTTAAGGGACAAAGCTAGAAGTTGTATTACGTATGGACTAGGGGATGGAGCTACAATTTTCTTCTGGCATGGCTCATGGACTCCACTAGGCCTTAATGAAATACCATCTCTTTAAACTCTAAAAAATGCAATCCGTGATGAAGCTACTGTAAAAGAAGCAATACAATCCTACTATCCTGCGGAGCTTTCAGGCTTAAAACTCAAGATGACAACATTCGTTGGCGTCTAAATCACTCTGGGAAATTTACTAACTTATTTTATAGAGACAACCTTCAAATGCAAATGTCAAAAGTCCCTTGGTACCAACTGTTATGGTTCCCACGAGCATACTCGAAGGCATCTTTCATCTTATCTTGCACTTAAAGGAAAACTGAGCATTCTAGATAAGGTGAAGAAATAACAAAATATTCATGAATCTTACATATTATGCAAAAGGGAGAATGAATCAATGGCTCACTAATTCTTCCAATGTAGCATAACACAAAAGATTTGGCACACCGCCATAAATCTATGCAACAAAAGCATCAAGAGCAAAGACTAGTCCAATATTGTACAGTGGTGTAGTGTTAATCAGAAGAAGAGGAACAGTGATTGGACATTGTTTAAGATAGCACTATACAGCTTAGTATATGAGATTTGGTAGAGAGAAACAGGCGAATTTTAGAAAAAAGAGAAAAAGGAGCAAGCTCTAATATCCACTGCGCTTCAGTAAATCAAGTATATTCTTATTATACAACTGCCAATATCCAATCTTAGCTCCCTGTTAACATGCAAACGGAGGATGTAAGGGCATAAAGTGAACTAGAAATGTGGAAGCGACCCTAAATAGAAGATAACCACCAAAAATTGAGCTCTTTTATTGAACAAGGACCATTGTGCTAGACTTAAACCACCAGAAATTGAGCTTGTTTATTAAACAAGGACCATTGTACTAGACTTCCCCTTCATAAGGTTATGTCGATGATTGGTTTCATGGCAAGTTTGTATCTCTTACAATTAGTTTTGATCCTTAATAAAATTTCAACTTTTTGAAAGGAAAAAATTTCAAGGAGATGCAAATTACTGATAACAATATTTAAATATGGAAGACACTAAACAAAATGTAAGAAGTCTAACAAATAAAAAATCACAAACTGATCAAGCTATGGTTAATAATAAAGTGAATACTTTGGAAGATCTTAAATTGAACACATCATTAAATATAGTAGTTGATTATGTCTCGGAGAATGACTTAGCATTAAAACAAAACAAATGACTGCCAACTCTACCAAAATGAAAAAGACTATATAATATTGTTTTTACTATGACACTAGACATAATCCAATGACTGTAAAAATTTAGAAAAATGACCAATGATTTAATTAAACAAGGAAAGTTAAACCATTTCCTAAAGAAAATAGAAAGGATAATCTTACTGAAAAGAGGGAAGAAAAAACTCTCCATAAAGGTCTAAAACTAAGAAACCAAAAAGATGGTCATAGCTTATTTAAAAGGTAATACATATAATTACTAGAGGAGATTACAAAGTGCCAAAATCAAACTTTAAGAAGAAGCAAAGAGGAAAAAAAATCATGAAATTCACCCATTACTTGGAAAAAAAAAATCACCCTCATAAAAAGTTACAGTGATAACTTTTTCAATAATTAACTCTTTAGTCAAAAGAATATTAATAGAAATTTTATTTTATAATTCTTTTAAAAATAGACATCTCAATTAACAAATTAAGGAATGATTTCTGTTATGATATTCCGTAATTTAGGGTTGATTTTCGTTATATTGTTGGTTAACTTATTCTTCTCCAAACTATCTGTCCACACCATAAGCAGTCTTCGGCTCTCAGGAAACGTCCATCCGTCGAGTACCGGTATCACTATTGCTGTTTTCCCCTTTCTTTACTTTCCAGGGTTTGTTTAGGCTTTTTCTTTAAGACTTTGTCAAAGATCCAAGTTTCGGATTCCTCTCAATAATTTCCAACCTTCGTATTGTCTTATTCAGGTAACCAACTAGTGCAAGGCGTGTCACATTTAGGGGATAGGGGTTCTCTGGGACCAATCTTGTTGAATAAATAATACATTTCCATCTAACAACTAACCTTCTCTTCTTTGCCCTACTTTTGTCGACTAACATCGATGTCTTTGGGCGGTTGGGCCTTAGCAGTTTCTTTATTCCATTAGTGTAGGTGTCGTGTATACAGTTATCCTCAATCCACAATTTTTCATTAATTAGTTCTTCATACATGACTCGGGATCAATAAAAACAGAAAAAGGAAAAAAGAAAAAGCTAGTTTTCCTTCATCATCTCTCACATCTTTCGTTTTCAATTCTCTGTCAAAAGAATCATAATGTCAGCAGATCAAAAGCCGCCTCCTCAATTACAAGTGTTGTCCTCAGTTGGAACTCAAATTTTGTAGTACCGTCTTAAAGTCTCTAATACAGAACTGGAGGTGAGTTTCTAAGCGTTTTCTATACTGCAGGTCTTGGGTTCGAGTTTTTGCCCTCCTTAAAACAGCCACTGTCGGCGTTAAAAGTTCAGTACTACCAACATTTTAAAAACCTGATCAATTAAATCGGAAGATTTAACCAGAATTAGATTTCTCAGTTAAAAATTAAATGAAAATAAAAATTTTGAAATATAAAAAAAAAATTTAATTAAAAAATAAATTGTTAATTTTTTTAATTTATAAAAACTTATTAATTTATAAAAATTAAATAAATTAAGAAAATTTTGACAACAAAAATTATTAAAATAAATCGAACCAAAAAGTAAAACATTTTAAGATTTTAACGGTTGAAGTAGTCAATCAGTGCAATCTTTTAATTTACAGATTAAATAAATAAAAATATAAAAATTTAATTAGAGAATATTCTAGAGCAACTTGTTTAAGAGTTTTTTTAATTAAAAAATAAACATGCAATATCATATTTGTCATGATTGCAGCCTCAAACAAATGACTAAGGAGAAAAAAGAAAGAGAGCCTGAATTTTCCATCTGAAAAGAATCTTGCCTAGATGATTGATTATATTATAATAAACAATTGCATGGGTTCATACAGCAGCCAAAAGCGATGGGCGTACGTATCCACATTATTGGTTGGGGTGTCTAAAATTTTACATTGTCATGTCCTGTTTGGAGTGAATGTTGGCGTGGATCTCCAAAGATAGTTTTTGATTATGCTTAGTTGGTAGCACAATTCACAACCTTCTAGTTTTTGATTATGCTTAGTTGGTAGCACAATTCACAACCTTCCAAGGCCATCTTCTGGCTTTCTGGGGTCATTTTGAGTGGATCCACTTTCCTCTTTGCTTTAATCTTGCCAATCAAAGACCACAGGTGTGAAATGTGTTAATGTGGCCACTTCTGTCCAACCCACATCAATCCAGGACAGGGATTCAGGAACTCGTAAAGGCTGTTCAACTTAAAAGTAGTTGATGCGATTGGTTGGTGGGTTAGTGGCCAAACCCGTTTTGAAGCAGTCATAACATCGCCAGGCATAATTTCTCCGGTAATATTCGGAGTACGCCGTCAATGGAAAAACCTTAAACTAAATAACCAAATGCATTGTCCTTTTTTTTTTTCCTCACTGGAGATTTACTTGATAACTTTGCTGTCAAAATCAAATTATACAAACTCATTATATAGAAAATAACAGGTTAAAATTTAAAAAAATTATCATACATAGAATATAAAAGGGGAAATACAAATACAAATATAAATCATAAAATTTTCTTTTAAGAAAAGAGAAAAATATAATTATTATTTTTAATGTAATAAATAAATTTTGTCATGTACAAAATAAATCCTTAGGTGAATCAATATATTCAAGTTAAACGATCATTTTAATCCAAATAATCCCTAAAAACTTAATTTTAAAAGACTTAAAAGTCTTTTATCATGACTTTGGGACTCGCCACACACATCAAGAACATCCCTTATGAGCAACCGGTTCTAAGTTTTGAGAAATTATGCTTTGGAAACTACACCATTTTTATTGCAAAACAATCAGATTGAAGAAAAAAAACGAGTGGATTGAAGAACATCCTTTTTTCTTTTTTTCACCGAATACCACAGTTTTTAGGGAAGATGCCCCCATGTGAACTGGTGGTGATCCTTTGCTGTGTGTTGGTCCATATTTTTAACTCTGGCATTAAATTCGCGTTCGGCACATTACATACTCCCAAATTCTCCACTCCATCATACCAAAATTGATGTCATCGAAGCCCAGATCCTGGAGAGCCCTGTGATGTGAATGAATACAATATGGTGACGAGATAAGAAATAATGAACACTAACCTTACCTATGTTTCAACTAATAATATAATGGAAAAAAAAATCAACAGATGATGTCCTTATTAAGCCCCCGACCTTATAGTCTTTCCACCAAAAGCAAAGAGTCCTACTTGTTCTCACCTCCTGGCACGAACCTAACAAGTCTAACGAGCAGTAGAAAAAGGCAAAAGATGGGTGTTGTAGAAGAAGCTCACAATGTCAAGATCCTGGGCGCTGGAAGACAAGTCATAGTTCTAGCTCATGGATTTGGCACAGACCAATCTGTCTGGAAACACCTTGTACCTCACCTCCTTGGGGATTACAAGGTTATTTTGTACGATAATATGGGAGCTGGCACGACAAATCCAGACTACTTCGATTTCAACAGGTACTCCACAATTGAAGGCTACTCCTATGACTTGCTCGCAATCCTTGAGGAACTGCAGGTGGAGTCTTGTATATACGTTGGCCACTCGGTTTCTGCCATGATTGGTGCTCTTGCCTCCATCAGTCGCCCTGATCTCTTCTCTAAACTCGTCATGATTTCGGCTTCCCCAAGGTAAAAAGTGAACCATGATTTCGTTTCATGAAGTTGCCGTCTAACAAAGTCACCATGATGACCTTTTTGTCCGACAATATTTTTCTTTTCTGCTAATCATTTCAATCCAAAGTCATGACTTTTCTTACATGTGAAAGCGGTCATTGAATATAGTGAGTGATTAATGAAGTCTGTTCAATTGCTTTAGTATTTGATATCTTCTCTATGATTTAAAGCTGCTAATGACATCAGGGAATTAGCCATTAACCCGTTAGTCATGTTTGATCTAGGTACTTGAATGATGTGGATTACTATGGAGGATTTGAGCAAGAGGATCTAGACCAGCTATTCGAAGCCATGCAATCCAATTATAAAGCCTGGTGCGCCGGGTTCGCACCACTAGCCGTTGGCGGTGACATGGACTCGGTGGCAGTGCAAGAATTCAGCCGGACCCTTTTCAACATGAGGCCTGATATAGCTCTTAGTGTGGCACAGACAATATTCCAAAGTGACATGAGGCAAATCCTGCAATTGGTCTCGGTTCCTTGTCACATAATACAAAGCATGAAGGACTTGGCTGTGCCGGTGGTCGTGTCCGAGTACTTACATGAAAACCTCGGTGGTGAGTCAATCGTGGAAGTCATGTCATCGGACGGCCACCTGCCTCAGTTGAGCTCGCCAGATCTCGTGATTCCGGTGCTGCTCAGGCACATCCGTCAGGATATCGCTGTATGATGTTTATGGGGTTTATGTTTTGTTCCTTCTCTTGTGGACGGCCAAAATTCAGATAGACTTAATTTCTTACATTTGGATTGCTATTGCGAAGTTGGGTAAGTCGCCATTGCGTCGATTTAAAATCACCTGCCATGTTGCGCTCTAAAATAACCAGTGGTATGTGACAAATTGAGTTCGAAACTCCTTTAAACCAGCTTGTACGGGGTCTTCATGTAAAACGTCAGTACTTGCAAACTAGTGCCTTCCTCGCCTTCACCAAGAAATAGGAAAAACAAAATGGAATTTAAAGAAGACAGAATTACAATATTAAAAATGTACTGATCAATTTTTTTACTACTCCTTACATCTTAGAAAATTGAAAATTCATATTTATATTTCATTCTAATGCTGTCTGGACATACGATGAAATTGATGGGAAATAAATAATTAAAAAGAGAAGTAGAAAAGAAATGAGCATGAAGAGTGATTTATACGGCTTTGACAACAAATATTTTGCTTGAAGACTTTGTTTCGTTGTCATCAAGTTCCATTGATACATTTCTTTCTTATCTTTCCTTGTCACTGAAGAGTTTAGAAAACCAATTGAACTTTATTGAATGATAAACCAAATGTTAAATACAATAATGATCCTAAAGAGACTCCTTTAACTCTATGAGCAATATTAACAAACTAGTAATAACCCTTAATTAAAGCAACAAAGGAATTAGTCAAATAAAAATTGAAGTTAGCTAAAAGCTAGCACATGTGATGCTAATACGCCCCCCTCAAGTTAGATGAAGAGGGATGGACTAACTTGGGAAGATGATAATCAAAGGCAAGCTTGAGTAAAGCTTTGGTAAGTGACTATGCAAGTTGATCAACAACATGGATGTGTGCAACATTAATAAGCTTGCGATGAACTTGATCTCGGACATAATGGAAATCAACGGTGATGTACTTCATGCAACTATGAAAAACTGGATTTTCACAAAGGTATGTAACTATGATGTTGTCACAGTAGATGATAAGGGACGTTGGAAGAATAACGCAAAGCTCAAAAAGAAGGTTTCTAACCTAAGTTGTTTCAACTAGTGCACTTGCTACAACCCGATACTCTGACTCAGTGGATAATCGTACAATTGTTGTTTGTTTCTTTGACGACCAGCTTATAGGACTTAAGTCGAGATATTGCAAATAACTAGTAGTTGAGATACGATCGTTTACATCGCCTGCCTAATCTACATCAGAGTACATGACTAGATTTATGGCGTTACATTTCCTTAAACAGAAACCATGAGTCATAGTGCCCTTGAGATACCTGAGAACCTGTTTAACTGCTTTCCAATGTAGTTGAGAAGGAGAATGACTACATTATGACAGCTTGTTCGCTGAATATGAAATATCCGACCTTGTGAAAATCAAGTATTGAAGTTTGCCAACAACTTGTCTATACTTTGTGGCATTTGCAGGTGGATAACCATTAAGAACACGATACATTTCTAAGGAGCTCATGGGTGTCTTGGCTGATTTACAATTGGACATATTTTCTACTTGAAGAATATCAACAATATATCAAGTTTGAGATAGAAGAGGCAATCTGAATGCCTTAACACTTCAACACCAAAAAAGTGAAGTGACAAAGATCTTTAATAAAGAAACGAGTGGCAAGGGACGAAATGACCTGTTGGATCACTGTAGTATGGTTGTTAGTTACGATGATGTCATCGATATAAACTAAAAGGTAAATATTGATAACAAAATTCTTCATGATGAATAAAGAGCTATCAGACTTAGATGTAAAGAATCCCTTAGAGCGAAGATGTGCTTTAAGTTCATTGTACTAGGCACTAGGGGCCAGCTTCAAACCATAAATGGCCTTTTTGAGCTAACAAATATGACAAGAATATGGTGGTTCTTTAAAAACTGGTGGTTGAGTCATGTATACCTTTTCGTCAATACTGCCTTGAAGGAAAACATTGTTGACATCAAACTGCCAAATTGGCCATTGGAATGGAACAGCAAGAGACAAAACCACTCTAATCGTTGTTGGCTTAACAATATGACTAAATGTTAAACGATAATCAATCCCTAAACGTTTTGTAAATCCTTTTGCAACAAGCCGAACCTTGTAACGGTCAATAGAGCCATTTGCTTTTCTTTTAATGCTATACAATCACTGACAAAACACAACATTTTTAGAAGGGTTAGGAGGAACAAGTACCCATATTTGGTTTTTCATCAATGCATCAAACTCTGTTCTTGTTTCCACTATGATAATTTTTTAGCATGGATGAAGGTTTGTGGAGTAAGGTTAGATTGAACTTTAGCCACATAATCAAAAATGGGTTTCAATTTGAAGATGTTATTTTGAGAATGGCTAACAATGCGTCGGGTTGGTGAGTTGGGGAAAATAGAAGGAGTGGGTTCTGATGTAGCAAGTGGAGCAGTAGTGGAAGGAGGTGAGGGTTGAGTAGAATCTATTGGTGTATGACATAAGTGGTTGTTGGTTGAACGAGTGACCAAATTGGTATCAAAAATTGAGTTACCTACAAGAATGAGATTGTTAAAATATGAAATTAGGTTGGGTGGTGTAGGTGATGGTTGGTGGGCCTGAGGTGAGCTAAGTTGAGACAAGTCATTCTATGCTAGCTATTTAAAAGAAGCAGAAATATTAGTAAATATTGTTTTTAAAGGAATTTCATTTTCTACGAAAATCACATCACAAGATAAATAAATTTTAGATTTAATTGGATCAAAACATTGGTGACAGTGGTGAGTGAGAGAAAAGACTAAGTAAATATATGGTGTGGATCTTGGATGAAGTTTCTATTGAGAATACGGTTTGAGCCATAGATAACATAAGTATCCGAATACTGTTAATGATTTATAATCTGGTTTGACTTGGAATAACATTTCAGAAGGTGAATGATTGTTTAAGGTTGATGTGGGTAGGCGGTTAATGAAGTATACGACATGGTGACAAGCAAAAGTCCAAAGATTAAATGGCAAAGAGGCTTGATAAAGTAATATGCGTGCAGTTTCGATTATGTGATAGTGGCGTCGTTCAGCAAGAGCAACTCGTTATGGAATGTATGAAGGAGTAATGAGGTGTTTGATGCTATTGGAACTAAGGTATGAACTAAGACTTTGAAACTTACCACCCCCATCAGTGTAAAAGGACAATATTTTGGAACTGAAATGTTTTTTCATGAGAGCAAGAAAATATTAAAATTTTGTTTTAACTTCACTCTTGTTTTGTATAGTGTAGATCCATGTGTATTTTATGTATTGATCAACAGATATGTAGTAGTATAATTTTTTGTCAAGTGAAACAACAAGGGATGGTCCCCACAAATCACTAAAAATGGTTTGAAGATAATTGGAACTTGACAAAGTAAGGCAAGCAAATCGTTGCCAATGAGATTTATTGGATAAACAAGAATTACAAAATGTTAAATTGTATGGTACTCAAATAGGAACAATAAAATTTTGCAAAATATATTTTAAAATTCTAGCATGAGGGTGGTCGGCCTGCGGTGCCAGTTTTAACAGAGTTCATTGTGGAGACTGTTTGAGTTTGAGGAGAAGGTGGTGAACTGATAGTTGGCCACTTAATGTTGGACCCCACACCCTACCCGTAGGTGTTTTTAATGTTGGACCCTACACCCCACCCGTAGGTGTTTGCAGGTGATACTGCGGCGTGTGTTTGCGGGTGATACCGTGGCATCCAACCTTAATC
>JAOQMP010000208.1:31004630-31033021 GCA_027563575.1 Erythroxylum pedicellare | reverse complement strand
TTTAAAAACAAAAATTAAAAATTTACAATAATTATAAAAGTTGAAATAAATAAAATAACTAATTAAAAAACTTTTAAAAAGGGGGAAGGAGAGATATGAGGGAGGGAGGGAAATTTTAAATTTTTTTGAAAATTTTGCAAAAAAACTCCCCCTATTATAAAAATTTCCGGTATCAACTGATATTTAGATTTTGAATATTTTTGTTTAGAAGTTTCAATCGACAATCTTCAGGTTCATATTTTTCCTTATTTAATGATTTCAATTTTTATTAAGTTTGTAGGGATATAATTGAAAATATAAGTCAAAATTAAGTTACATTCTATAAAATATTGTTATATATCAAACACTATAATAAGAATCCACCTAATTTCCTATTAGAATTCTTATAAATATTCAAACATGTGAATATCTTTACTTTCCATAGATTTACTTTCCAAGAAATCATATTCCAAATTCACTTTACTTTCCCGCCGACCAAACGGAACCTAAGTATAATAATACAATACCCCAACTAAATCTTACTACTCAAAATATCTCACTTTATCATTTTAGTAACTCCAAGGAGGCTCAGTTATAAAATTAAGAGACAGTGATACTTAAATGCTTAAAACAATTAAAAATGTGTAAAAGACACCTCAACGCTTCTTCATGCAAGAAATAATGAGAAAACATGTATTTATTTGATCTTGGGACCCCTACTGACCATTGGAGCCAAAAACTAGCTATAACAATGGCTAGTTGCCGAGTGATTGACCAATATTTCCCTTATAAGGATATTAGTTTACCACACATCTACACTGGTTGACGAGTGTATCAAATAAATCCATATTATAAGTTTAACTTATATTAGTCAACCATTATATCATATTGATTGAATAATGTGCATTCGATGCATAAAATTTCTACTTGTTGCACATTGGTCAACCACTTAATCATATTGGTTGACTAATATGTCCATTGGAGGGACATGGGTTGACCAAATCACTATATTAGTTAGCCAATAAGTTAATAAACTTAAATATTGTATATTTAATTTACATTAGTCGACCACTAACCTTCATTGGTCGACTATTCCTCCCAAAAATGATTGTAACAACTTTAAATGCTTGAATTTGATTTTAAAAAAATGAAATTATGATTAAAACAACTTTTAAAATTTCTTTCAAAGAGTGTTTGAAAGATTAATGAATGAAAAGACTCATGTAATAAAATGATATAAAATGTTTATGTATGGTGAGCCTTTAGGATCATCAACTTGACTAAATGAGACTACAATTATCCTTACAATAAATATAATGATCTTAACATGTTTTGATTTTTTTTTTGATTTTGATTGGATATACACTTTAATGGCTGTAAATTTTGACTTCTCTTTATCAACTTCATGAACTATCTTTTTGAGTTTATAAATAGATCATGTTCTTATATTACTTCTCATTAAAATAATAAAATTGTTTGTAGTAATTACATTTTATTATCATTGAAACATTGATTAGAACTTCCCTAAAAAACATTTGCAATATTAGAGAGCAATATTACAATTAAGCACACAAACAACTATCTATATTAGGATAATGATTAGTTCTCCTTAATTATACCTAAAACATAAATCAATATTAATAATAAAAGAAAATGGTAAAAATAGCCCAGTTTGGTCAAGTTCAACCCGAAGTCAATGGGTTTTGGGTTGGGCTTGATGTTTTTTTCATATAAGGTTATCAGATGGGTTTGGGCTCTAGCACCTTAACTTGACCCAACCCAGCTTGAAGTTTCTTCCTTCTCCTATTTTAATATGAAATGATATACTTTTATGCTAGGTCAAATGATGTCGTTTCAATGGCTAGACTATCCACTCTCTTCTTCTTCTAGGCTTTGTAGACACTATAAATTAATTTCCATTAATCTACTGCGCTCTCCCTCTATCATCTCCATTCTCTATATCCTCACTCCACTCAAATTTCCCTTTACTCTAGTACTGCCTCAAACCTTACTTGGTTTAGTTTCCTATCTTCAAACATTACAACTCCTCTAATGCTCCATCTACTCACCATGCTAAGTGATATCTACTCCCTCTACTTACCTTGCTTCGCTTAAGTGGGTGTTCATTCCATTTCAAGTTTATTTGACCCTCACTATTAAACTTATTGTCATTGTTAACAAATTATAAGAAAGAACTCACTTTGAGGAACAACCAAAGATGTGTTAAATATGAGAATTATGGAAAACTACAGAAAAAACTACAAAACAACTAAATATTTGGAAAACCTAGGCCTTGAGGTCTGGGCTACATATTTCGAGCCCTATTGAGCCTCAAGTTGGGCCTGGCTCACTTCCAACCCTACATATATGAAAGAAATTTACACAAGAATAAAAATATCATATATTCAAAAGTCGCCATATATATAAAAGTTAATCTCACTGAATGACCTCACTCCTCCTAAATCTAATATCACAAATATTTCACTCCTTTTTCAAAATCACCAAAAAAATTAATTATCTAAAAATCCAAAAATGTGAAATATCATGCATCAAGCTAATTTGGTTAAATGATCAAAAATAATTTGATCAAGATTCATAAATTTGCTGAAGGAAAAATGCTATTGAGCGTTTTAAAGTGTCAAATAATTATTTCAAAGTTCAATTTTGATAAATAAAATTCTTAATTGTGTCAAATTTCCAAAAAAATCCTAATTTTTTTTTTGTAAAAATGCTATTGAGCGTTTAAAGTGTTAAATAATTATTTCAAAGTTCAATTTTGATAAATAAAATTCTTAATTGTGTCAAATTTCAAAAAAAAATCCTAATTTTTTGTATCGTGCCTAAGTTGAAATTCAATTGAAGCAAAAAATTTTTTTTTACAAAATTAAGGAATGTAATTATAAAAAGAATTAAGCATAATTGCAGTATCTAACCATCAATTTCATAAAGGAGTGTGTACTTTTGGAAGTCCCAAAACATAAAAATATATATGAAAAAGTGCCCAAAATATCAAATTTGAACAAAATCAAAGATTTATCAATATAATTGAAATGTTAACAACCTTGATTCCTTTCTCAATTTGAATATGGACGTGTTAATTTGAAAAATGACCCAAATTGTGACAAATTTTAAGAATCCGCAAATTTAAAACCTAAGAGTGATGAAATTTCAATTTGAAGCAACTTAACTTAATTCATACGAAACATGAGATGGTGTTTATAAAAGAAAAGAGTGAGTCATCTAAGTTTTAGGAAGATATAAACAACTATGATGAAAAATAATAGAAAAAGGAGAAGGAGAGTTTGAAACATGAAGACTAGTTGACCACATTTCTTGATTAATAAATTAGTGTTTATATGTGATTGACCATACTAGCAGACAAACAATCTACAAACTTATTAGAAAGACAAAAAAGATAATCTTTTAGAACACTAGTTAACCACACTATGGTATTGGTACACTTAATAATTCATGGAAATGTCAATCGCGAATAATAATAAGCATTAAAAGAGACTTTAAATCACACATAATCATGCCTAATTCTCTTATAATATCCTTATACATTGGTTTAATGAAACTATTGCCCCATCGATATAGTGTATCAACAAAATTTAACTAAATATCCCTATTTACATATAATCTCTAAATCTAGATGCAATTATCTATACTACACTCCTAAAAAATATTATTTAATGCTTTATTAATAGTGCAAATATAACATTCATCATTAAGGATTTAGACTCAATTGAAAAATAAGGACAAGATGTGACAAATATCTATATCATAAATTAATAATAACCTCTTTTTAAATATTACCTATGATATTATTTAAATGATGATTCTTCTTAAATCTATAATCCATTGGAAGCATCTCATCCTTCTTATCTCCCTTATATGATTTAATAATTGGCTCTTTCGAAAAATCTTAGTGGTAATTCTTTGAAGGCTAATTTCTCTGTATCATACTGCAACATCTTCAAGATTTTATTAGAGGTAAGGTGGTTAGATTAAAAATAATATATGTAAACTCTTCAAAAGAACTTTCTATTAAACAATCTATATGCTTTGCAAGAATAACCAAGAAAAATGTGCCTTGAGCAGTCACCATTCATGTACCTTTTATTTCTTTTCTACAAATACTTCTTCAATTTGCTTTAGGAACTTAATGAACTTGATTCCTCGATTGGTATTCTCATTTTTCTTTTAACAAATAATTTTAAAGGTTTACTTACTATTTTTTGTTTGACGAAACATAATCTATATATCCATATTTACCATAAAAATTACGTACCATGTTAAATGAGTAATGATGATGTATAAGTGCAACTTGGTATTCTATATATGTACGTAATGAAGAATCTTCATTTGGGTATTAAAGGTGTTGGCTATTCTTCTAGGGTAGTGAAATGTCCTACCATGATTATATATATGATGCTTACTATAAATGAAGGCTTGATGTATGCTTCTTTATGGCTTAAGGGGTATGAGTGGATGGGCATAATATCATTCAATTTCTGCCTATTCTTTCCTTGAAAATATTAAAATTTATGCCTAGATTAAGATCCATATAAGAATGCATAATGCCTTCTCTTATAATGAGTCTTAAAGGATCTGTCATGTATTTGTATATGCTTAGATATGAATGCTCCATACTCATTTATTACAATAGGAAATGGTTCTTCATTATGAAAATATTATTTTCTTATTAGACATGGTTTTAGAATTGGCTTCACTTCTATGGTTATATACTCTTTCATGCCTATTATTGGAATTATTTTGAGCTCCTAGCATTTTATTCTAATTTTTCACTCCCTTTGGTGAACCTAGATAAATATTTTTTGAGAACATTCATTTTCTCTTTTAATGTCTCATTTTCATATTTTAATGTGTCTAGTGTAATGTTAACCATCAATTTCTTAAAAACCTCAGTGTTATGTCATTCATTTCTCATTCATACAAACATCCAACTTTTTTTAACTTCCTTAAGTTTGGAGTATAATTCTTTTTCTCGCTCATGATTTCTAAACTTTTCTCTAGTTGACCATATGTCAAATCACTATCATTATCACATAAATTACAGTTAGATGTTACCTCATCATTGTGACTTAATGTGGCTAGTTTTTCTATATTTAAAACAAATAATGTAGAGGATTTATGCTTTCAGTCACCTCTAACTTCTTTAAACTTCTTTGTTTTAAAGTAATTCTCTCTTCAAAAACTTTTTAATTTTTGTAGTGATAAACGTGATGTCTTCTTCATCACTTATACTTGCAAATATGATTTTTTATAGTTTTCTTGTCTAAATGGGATAATATTTATAATGACATACTGTGGGATTTGATATTCTAGAGTACTGTAGTTTATAAACTTGATATAACTAACTATATACACTTGCAGATTTAGTTAATTATATAATATAAAAGGGATTGTGATGTATACGATATATGGAAAAAAAATAAGAACTCATTTGCTCATATTATGTTACTGAGTAGTATAGAAAATGACATTATATATGAAATCAGAAAGTGTGAAATTGTTAAAGACATATGGTCTTCTTTGGATACTCAATTTAGAGGCACCTTAGTAACTAATTAAGGTCACTAACTATCAATTTAAACGTGTATAAGAAGTAACCTAACCATAAAAGCATGTAAAGCATAAATCAAACAAGATGAGCGTGTTGCAAAATGTTAGTTTTTATTATTTGATGAATAATAAACATAATCAATTGTCTATTCTTTGTTTTAGACTTAAGAGTATATGAAAGTTCTTTTAACTCATTATAAAGCATCAAGAAGATGGAAGATGCTACAAGGAATCTTTTATTAGAAGAAGAATATCTAGAAACTTATGAGATGATGTCTAAGGTATAGGCCATTGGTTCTAGCTCATATGAAGCTATAAATAGGAAACATAAGCTTTATAATGGGCTAAGTGAAGAAAAAAGTTGAGAAAATATCCACAATGCTTAGGACTCTAAGAAGGCCAAGTAGGACCACCACAAGAAAGGAAACTGTCCTTTCCAAAATAAAAAATCAAAAGAGTGAAATACTATAATTATGGCAATAAAGGTCATTTTACTTACTATTGTAATGATTCTAAAAAGGTATAACCTTGTAATACATATCTTTGTTCTGTGTATGCCTCTTCTTTTATTTTCTAACCATAATCTTTCCTTTATATATTGCAGAATTAGGAGTAAAGAACTGTAACAAATAATATGTATTCCTGTATAAAGTTTCATAAAATCCCACGTAGAACACAAAAGATTTAAAAATCAGGAGCTTCTGTACAAGGGATTGCACATATAAGTTAGACATGTATAATGGATGACCCCTAATTATATATAAAATGTTGACTACTCTAAAGATTCAACAAATCTTATTTCTAAGTTAGTATTAACTAGGCTTGAATTGAACGTAAAATTTCATAATAGTGGAATATATTTTTATCTTGGAACCATTTGAGATTTATGTTGGACAATTTTATTATACTAATTTTTTCATCAAAGTAATAATGTAAGTTATTCCTTATTTACGTCATTTAGTAATTTAAATCATGATACAATAGTGTAACATGTTAGACTATGTCACATAGTTCAAACTCTAATAAGTTGATTAGCTAAAGAAGGACTTTTAAGTGAATTAAATTAAGTAGATATACTTATTTATAAACTTAATTTAGTCAATAAAATGATAAGAGAGTTATTTGGAAGGAACCCGAGCTTCTAATCCATTACAATTATTTTATTTGGAAGTTGATGGTCCAATTAATGTGAGGGCAAGACATATAGTTGTGTATTTCATCACTTTTATAGATAACTATACCTAGTATGGTCATGTTTATTTGCTTTCTCATTAATTAAAAACATTAAATAGTTTCATAAAATATATAAATTTGGTGGAGAATTGATTTCACAAAAATAAAAGAATTAAGAACTAATCAATAACAAGAATACTTATATGACAAGTTCAATATGCTATTTGATGAAAAAGTAATAAAAAGATAATTGTACATTTCCCAAACCTCATACAAAATTGTGTAATGGAAGGATGAAATAGATTGCTTCTAGAAATGATTATGTCCATAATTCTAAAAGAAAATTTACTAATCAATTATTAGGGTGACGCATTACTCAGAGTCACTTATGTAACGTGCCCATAAAATTAGTTACATACACTTCTTTATAAGTTATGGATAGGTAGAAAATATGATATGGTTTTGATGCCTACATTTATAATCTCTATCACAAATATGAGAAGCCAAGCCCAAGAGAGAAGAAAAGTATCTTTATTAGATATTCTAAATACTTAAAAAGATACATATTTATATGTAAATGAGGTAATAAAGGAGTTATTAAATTTGAATCATTAGATGTCACATTTTTCAAAAATGAGCATTCAAAGAAGGGTAAAATAAGAAACAATCTATTTTTATATGAGACTCTTGAACAAAATGAATACGTAATATAAAATTAGGAAGGGGTACTTTATCCTAGTGGAAAAAATATAAAAATAAAAAATTCACTCAAGTTCAATTCACATTGTAACTTGATTACAGTTTATCAATTGTATCTTATCTAGGGAGGAGTAATTGAGATATTAATGAATATGTATATCAAGAATCTCATTTATGTATAAGCAATTATGGATTGATTATTTGACTAAAAAATTATATGAATATCTTACAAGAAAAGGGTGAGCCAAGTAATGTAAATCGGGCTCTTATTAGTCTTACTAAGGATGAATAGATGAAAGCAATGAAAAAGGAAATAACTTTTTAAACTTCAATTAAATGTGGGACTTAGGTTGATCTTCTTAATGGAGGAAAATTTATTGGGAACAAAATGGATTTCAAAATAAAGTAAAAGGATGATGTTAATATTAAAAGATAAAAGTATATTTATTATATCTAATCTGAGTAGAAGTGATTGAGATATTGATGAATCTATATATTAAGACTATGTATAAATAATTATGGAATAATTATTTAAAATCATTTGAAATAGAAGGAAAAGTTTATATGATTATCCTACAAGAAAAGGGTAAGTCAAGTAATGTCAATGAGATTCTAATTGAATTATTTCGTATGATTAATGAAGACCACAATATATGTATTAAAGTATTTAAAGTTAAATTTGCAATTTATCTTTATATGTAAATGATATTTTAAATACTGATAATGATTGTGAGTTTGTTAAGAAAAATAAAAAGTAATTTTCATCCAAAATTGAAATGTAATATATAAGTGAAGTTGCATATATTCTAAGAGCAATGATTTTAAAAGATCATTGTCTCTTTCACAAGTGATATATAGTAAAAAAAATTAAAATGATTATATATGAAAGTTAATTGATAATCTTATTGTTAAAGGTGAATGTATCAATCAAAAAGATTTTTCCAACAAAACAAAAATAAAAGGAAAAAGATAAAGAAAGTTCCCTATTCTAGTGCAATTGAAAGTCTCATATATGCAATGATGTGTACAATACTACATATATGTTATTTTTTGGAATAATGAGCAGATATTTATCAAATAAAACTAAAGCATGTTGAAAAGCAGTACAAAGATAATGAAGAATTTAAGAGGTATTGTTGATCATGCATTGTGATATCTTGGTAATGACCAAAGGTTATATGGATGTAGATTAGGTAGGAAATTTAGATAAGAGAAAAATCTACCTTTTATTTTTTTCTTACTAAAAAATAGTGCAATAACATTGAAACATAAGAATTAATCTTGTCTTGCCTTATCTACAATGGAAAATGAATTCATAGAATTTTCAATTGCAATAAAAGGTGTTTGGTTCAAAATTTTCTTATTTTGTTTGGGAGTCACTAAAAGCAAAACTAGTCTAGTATTAATCCATTATGATAGATAAGGAACAAATATTTTAAATTTTATTTTAAAACCAAGCATATTGATACCAAATATAATAATATAAAAGACATAGTTGCATAAACTAAAGTAAACATAAAGTTGATATCTACACATGATATGGTGGAAGACATAATGACAAAGCTAATTCCAAGAGCTACATATATTGGGCATGTAAAGTCATTAAGATTACATATAACAACAGTAACAATAAAAACTCTAGTGCATAAGGCTCCCTTCTTTGCGAGAGTCGGGAGAGGGACATCAATTGTACGCATCCTTCCTTTTTCATTTTATAAAGAGGTTATATTCGTGGTTCAAATCTGTGACCTTTTGGTCACAAAGAAGTAACCTTACCAGTTGCTCTAAAGCTCGACCTCTCATTAAGATAACTAACTATTAAATATTTCTAAATGTATGTTCACTCATTATATTGTCATATCTCACTGTATAATGTTAATTTTCATTGTTTATTATGTGATAAGCATTATGTAATGCTTGATTCCAAAGTAAATTTTCTTTATGAGAAATATTTGAATATGAATCAAAGAATATGTCAAACATAAAAGAAACTAACCCTTTTATATGGGCAATCACCTCTAGTATTTGTAATAAATAGATATAAGATGGATCTAAGTTTAATACCTAGGTGATAATTAAGAGTAAGAAGCTTAAATTATAAATGTTTTTTTAACTAATAAAATTAAAAGAAAATTAGTTTGAAGTGCTTAAATGGTCACAATACTATTTTAAGTGGCAAATTTGAGTTTTAAAATTGAATTTTTCGAGTAGACTAATGAACTTAGGTTATATATTGAGCATCATTGAACCAACATATGCCTGGCATTTCATGAATAAGAAACATCCACTCTAAATTAAAAGGATTTAATAATATAATATATGACTCCAAGCATGTGTATAAAATTGACAATGAAAAGGGATTAATATAAATCATAAACTCTTAACTTACATTATAAGACCTTAAAAGTTTAATGAGCATCACAATATATCTTTAAGCCAAAAGTGTATTTAAAACCCTAACGTTTATATCATAATACAAGTTATATTCAAATGTTTTGGAGTGTTCAATTGGAACTACAACGTTTACAAAACATTCAAAATAGATCCTATGAGGATGAAAACTTAAACAGAGTTTACCCCCAATCAGTTAAATGCCACATCATATACAACGTGGCTTTTAAAAACAAATTGTGCACATTAGTGGGACCTAGCACTTATTGATGTGGCATTTTGTTAGTTAAAGAAAAGTGGGTCCCAAAACTTCAAAACTCACTGTTTTTTCCTTTGTTCAAAATCCCTAAATCTTTAAACGATTGTAGAACCAAATCCTTAACTCTCCCACTTTGTTCAAAATTTTGCAAAATTCTCACACCCACTTCCATTAGTTCAGTTGTAGCAACAACAAGCCCAATTATAGCAGCACATTTAATCATAAGTTCAATCATCTCCAACATACCTCTATTAGATTTCTAGAAAACAACATAGGGAAAAAAATCCCTCCTTACACTTTTAATCATTTTACACGTTGTGTCTCCTCCCACATATGTGGAGAAAAAAAACCATCATCTTTCTCAAATGTCTTACTTATTAAGTTACTTGTTTAGAGTTTCAAGGAATCTACTTCCTTTATTGATTATGGGAATTTATATTAGTTATATGGGACCGAATGGAAGATTCTATACTAGTGGAAAAGTGACATGTTGTTGGATATTAGTGGGTAAGGTATAAAAACGGTTGTAGAAAATAATAAGATTAAGGGCAATGAAAGATTAACTAAGGAGAATCATTGTAGGATTGAGCCATATGCTGGGAAGAGTATTGGCCTCTCAAATAGATAGGTTTGGGGATACTATATTGTGTATTACTACGTTTCTCTTATTGCTATTATAGTTTATTTGAGCTACTATATTTCGGACTCCATTATCAATGTGTACTATTCTATTGCATAAGCATGCTGAATTAGTTATATAATGATTGGGTTCTATTAAAGTTCAATTAATTTTTTTATGTGTGGTCAGTACACTGATTTATTGAAGAAAGTTTGGAAAAATTATGGGCCTTCGAAGATGGAGGAAGATAGGTAACTCAAGAGTATTAGGATGATATGTTAGAGAAATCTAGGCTTTTCGATTTGCTAGTTTGAGCTTTCTCATCTCTTTAATGATGAAAGCAATAAAAATGCATTTTACTAGCTATGTAAAATTGTTTAACTTAACTTGCATATGATCTTGTCTATATCTGCTTTATTACCTAAACAATTTATATCCTTTTTTTTCTTGACATCAAACTGTTGATGATGAGGTTTTTTATGTAAGGTTTGAATAATTTTGTGGTACCTATGTTTAAGTGGATAACATGTTCATTTACTTATCTTTGGATGCTTCTAGTTATGTTTATAGGATTATTTGTATATATCTACCACCAAACGGGTTTAAATTTACTTACCAACTTTTATATTCAGATTCTACCTTTACATTTATGCTATTAAAAGGTTTAACTAGGAAAATAAGCTATAGGTTAGTAATTTGCTAGTTGATAATAGATTGAAGAATATAAATTAAAAAGGAGTTATTTATAAGAGAACTAAGATTATTAAAGAAGAATTTAAAGGTCTATTTTATTAGACCTTGTTGATATTCTACTTTTACATCTATTTAGACTTTGGCTCTTTGCTTTTGTAAGGACTGATTATAATCCCTTGCCTTAATATAATTTGTAGTGACTACCTAAATCTATAAATGTGATGTCTTCAACTAATACTTCATTAAATTCAAATGATGGTTATATGATGTGTTATTGTGGTTTAAAAGTCACCTAAAGAACTTCATAGAGTGATAATAATTCAGGAAGGAGATTTTATGGATGCCACAAATATCCTTTAAGTTTATTTTTTAGTAAGGTAAAATTGTTTGTATATGTGTTTAATGTTTATCTTATTAATTGCTAGTTTTCTTTCAAGTGGTATAATGAAAATTTTAATGAGACGGTTGTTGAAGTAATTCATAAATTAAAGAAAGAAGTAGATATATTAAAGAAGGAGGCTCAACGAACCACAATTGAATCACGTACAATCTTAGAAATTGAGGAGCAAATAAAGCTAATAAAAGAAGACATTATTTTCTTAACAAAGAGAAAATGAGTTGAAATTTATTTTAGTGATTATCGTAATAGGACTTTTTGTGCTTATGGTGAGTGTAATAATATGGTTTGTTGTATGCAAGTTTAACTAAATTGTAGTATTTTGTTTAAAACTTGAATTATGATTAATGAAAAACCTTATTTGAACTAAGTTGTAATATATTATGCTTTGTTTTTATTGTTTTATTATTCATGAAGATGCCTTAATGATGCCTAATTAATAGTTGTAAAAATCATCAACAAGTATATACAAAAGTGATTATATCACAATAAACAGTTAGAGTAGTATATAAGTAAATAATTACACCACAACATCTATCCAATCCATATATAAAAGTGATTAGATCTAATAACGAAGTTCCAACAACACATAGACAACATTAATGTATAAGCGTGGAATCAACCACATTGCTTCCCTTATTTGCACTTGACTGAGAAGGTTGATCATGTATTGGTTGATTCAATGATACTCTCCTCCTTATTGCGTAGGTTTATAACTATTGAGAAGTGATGTTAGGTTGTTCTTTGAACTTTAGACCTCTTAGTTCAAAAGATAACTTAAATGAATGTGGATCAACTAATCCATACTTTTGTTTACTACTATATGAAGAGCTATTAGCCTACAAATACACATGTCGTTAACAACATTCATTTGTAAAAGTTATTAATAATATGATGAATGCTCATATACTCACAGTATTGTTACGTTGACTCGGTAAGATAATAAATTCAACTATATTAGAACATATCACTTATGAAGAAACCTCCATGATGACCTAATAAATATGAAATAAATATCATTATGAGTTTGATAATTAAAGAATTTCATAAATATCATTCGACATATGAAGTAATACGTAGTAATCAAAATAAGGTTTGATAGTCAACAAATGTTTTATACTTGTGGAGATTGTTGAGTAGGTTAAGTTGCGCTTTCATTCTTACATTTTATAGTGTTATGGATAAACTTGCCAATTTTTGTACTTGACCCTTTCGAGTCAATTTGCTTTGATTTTTCAAATTGTTGGGCTCATTTACTCCTCTCCTTTTAATTGTTTTAAGTTTTCCTAGTATAACTCTTTCAGGTGGTGGGTTTGTTACTTTTGCATTAACAGAGGCTATAAAATTGCATCCTTAATAGGTTGCAACAAATGGTCGTACAATATGAGAAAGTTGTACTTCTTATAGCATTCACCTAAAAATGTCTCTTCCATTTATTTGGAATGATGAACATCATTTATAGCATGCTTACAAAGATATCCATAAAAATTCCATGACTGAAAACTACATGATTGGTGTTTACAAATCCTTACAATATGCTTGATATCACTATTATACGCTTTATTACTCCATCATCATTCCAAACTTTTCTCTACTGCATTGCATCTTTCTTATTCTTCTCTAATTTCTTCATAATCCTTAGTGTAAAATCTTACTTCCAAGCATGCACAAATTCTCTCCTATTTGCATGCCTCTTCATCACCATGGTTATAATGGTTTCAAGCATGTTGATAACTGGCCTATCTTTTGCGGTAAGATCTACCCATTAAAAGTTTCATTCATATTGTTGTCGACAATCAACCACTTTGATTCAAAAGATTGGTAGCATCTTGCCCACCTCTTCGTAGGATATTGAAGCAATGTTGACACATATCTAGGTTTTATTTAATCCATTCTTTTTAGCTACTCGTTGAAATTGTCGATGTAAGTTAACTATGCACAATTCCAAAACTACTTCTACAAATTCTTTCCTTTCCAATTTATATGCCAATTGTGGTATATATGTCTAGCACATATTCGATGAGTGGCATATGGTAACATCTCTTCCATAGCCCCAATCAATCCCTATAACAATATAAAAGATTAAGTTAATTTAAGTTAATATAAAATTTGTATAACAATAAACTATAAATATATGAAGAATAAAATACCTTGTGCATATCTTATATAACTGTAAGCCCTTCACCATTATCTAATTCCAAGTCAGAAGTTAGCAAATTCATAAACCATGTCCAAGAATCAGTATTCTCTATCTCCACAATAGCCCAAGCCAATAAATACATCCCTCCATCACCTTCCCTCCCACCTACACTGTATAGTTGGCCTTGGAATTCTTCTTTAGAAAGCAACCATCAATACCAAAAATTGGCCTCAAATACCTCTATCCTCTTTTCAAGGCATCAAAACAAATAGACAATCTTTTGAACTACACAAAAATGATAAGAAGTATGAATGAATGAACACATATAATTGTCAATGATAAGTATAAATATAATTATGAATAAATGTAACATACAAGTTTCTCCATTTCTTGCCAGATGAAACTTTACTATTGACCTTGGATTACTAATCCTCAAATCATATACATATCCTTATATCTTGACATATTCATTCGTATAATCAGTTGCCCAATCTTTTCTTAATCTCCTCTTTGATGCTCTATACATACTTGAGTTGACAAATAAATTAAGCTTTTCTATATATTCTTTAACCATTTTGTCATCGAGATACTAGGCTTCTTAATTATTCTTTCCATAAAATTTATCATAAGGAACTTAGCTAAAACCAATCTAGGTTTGTTGGTAATAAAAAAATATGATTAAAAATGTATGTCTTCACTTTGAAGCACAATTCATTCTTGTCACAACTAAAATATAACTCTTATGGGCATCCCTCATTACATCTAACTCTGATCCTATTACTTTCACTTTTTTAAAACTTGACATTGTATCATATTTGTACTTTGTAATCTATAACCGAATTTCTAAATTCTATAACTAATCTAAACTATATCCTTAATCCCCAATGTGCTGCCACATCAGAAGGATTTTGCCTAATACTAGTATTAGGTCTTCACAATGGTTCATCAGGCTTTTCTTCGCTTGGATATTCATCACTATCAATAAAACTACCATAATCAGTTTAGTCAATTTCAACTAGTTAGTTGACATTAGGAATGTCAACTTGGATAAAACTCTCATCCTAATCTCTATCATGATCATCTAGTTCTTTATCAACTCCTACATCAATTCCTTCACCAACTCCTACACCAAATCCTTTGTCAACTCTTTCATCAACTCCTTCACTAACTCCTACACTAACTCCTTCGTCAACTCCTAAACTCTCTTTCACCAACTCCACTAACTTCTTCACTAACTTTCTTAACATGTTCATCATTAAGATAGTCTACCCTCATCCTAGAATTCCCTCTTCACCCTCTCTATCTTCATCCTCTCTTCCAGTTATAGGCAATATCTCAGGTGTAAGGATTAGGGTGCCTAAAAAATGAGTTACATAAACATCAATCATTTAGTGAATTTTGATAAGGTTAATGAGTCTTAAACAATTTTGATTTTATTCAGTTAATCTTAACGACTCACTAAATTTAAAACTGGGTACACTGTAGTAAGTCTAATACACTTGAAAGTATACTAACTCTTTTCACGTCTCACATATTTAGCTGTAGCTAACATAATTAAGGCATACTTTATAAAAAGAAAAACTTATTTACCCATCAACATATTTCAACTTCGATTCTACGGCAACCTTATATTACCAAATTAGACTATCATATCCCTTTTCACAAGTAAAGGGAAATAATTATAGCCAAATCAAAAGGAAATTCACTTGAATATAACAAAATGATTAGCACCATAGATTAAACTTAAAAGAAAGTAGATTGCTTAGCTATTATCAACTTTTTATAGTTCATGAATCTAAAATTACACCCAAACACAAACATGTTAAGTTATATATAGATGCACTAATCAAGTTCATATTGAATGATTAAATAAACTTCTCATTAGATCCAATAGGTTAATGATAAGTGCAAAATATTGCATCTTTTATCCTCCAAATTTTAGTCCATTTAGTTATTTTTATTATACATTTGGTCATGATTATTCATATTTTATTATTTAAGACCCAAAATTATTTATTATGAATTTGACTGCAAAATTGGCCTAAATTCAACTGTTTTTATTAGGCTTAATGGACTGATATAATTTGGTGAAGGCATAAATTGAACAACCCCAGCACAAAAATTATAGACCAAAATGGCAGCAGCCAATAAGCAAAACGTGACAGCAGTGCAGAGGAGAGCAAAAATGCAATACAACAAGAAAAAAAGACAGCTAAGAGCAACATCAGCGTAGAAATAAAATGAGCAGCGCACCACCAGTAGAGGACAGTCAAAACGGCAGTGCAGAGGGAGAGTAAATAAATATCAAAACGGCAGTCCAAAGCCGGGAGCGATTAAGAAGCAAAACATGACAGCAGTGTAGAGGGAGAGTAAATAAAGAGCAAAATGAGAACATAAAAGGAAATAAAAATTACATTAGATGAGAATAAAGTGCAACCAAAATGCAATCAGCTAAGAGGTGAAGAAGCATCGTATAGCAGGGCAAAAGAGGGAAACGACACAGCAGAATAATTAAAACGCACAGCATCTGGCAGAAGATGAAGCATTGTATAGGAGCAGTCAAAACAGAAACGTAAACAACACAGTTGTGGAAAGGGACATTCTTTGTTCCAATTCTCTTCAAAATGGGAGAGTTAAGAGGAAGCTCATTAAAGAGCCATAAAAGTGCAACTCTTTGGGAGTCTCAGCAGAAAACAAAAATGCCAACAGTGGGGAAAAAAAAGGGATCGAGCATATCACTTGAAATTGGGAGTCAAATAAAACTTCAGAGCTATTGGTGAAGAAGGCTAGTGCAAGGAGCTATTTGGGTGGTACGAGACTTACATATCCATTGGAATTAAGTTGGGTCAAGACCTTTGGGAGGAGGATTTCGTGTTTCGAGCTATTGGGTCACGGCGGTCATCGATGTGTAAAGTTCAAGCTATCAGGGTCTCTCTCTCTTCTACTCTCTTTGTATCTAGCTCTTTATAATTTAATTTGCTTAAAAGTTTTTAGAATTTTAATTTAGTTCTTTGTTTAGATAATTTGAGACAATCATTTTCAATTTAATTCTAACATTATGAGTATTTCAGTATTTGTGCGATGCTTAAGCCAATTTATTTACGATTCATGTTCTTATAGAATTAAGAGATATCTTGATATATTTGAATGTGAATTGATTGTTTTCGCTTTCTCTTTAGTTTGTAATTGCTACTAAGTTTAGCAAGTTAAGTAGCAGCTATTAAATCGTTAGTCAATCAAAAGGCTAAAACTTAAGTAGAGTGTCGCATGATCTAGGAATTTCACTAGCTGGTTGGTTGAAATTCTTGGAGCTAAAGATATCTTCTTGGAAAGAATTGCAAAAATCAATTTAGAGTCAGGTTGGTTCGGCTCTAAATTAGTAAAGGGAGATAGAGAGAACTCAGTTGGTGAGCATCTCTACAGTTAACCTACTTTATAACTCGAGATATCGGTGATAAAAATCTCAACTTAGATGACTAAATTTATGGGCTTAATTTATGCTAGATCACTTGTTAATATGCGTGTTCAAATTTTGTTTATATTATATTTTTAGTGTTAAAAGTTTATGTTCTAATTAATTAATTCTAGTTTCCGATTGAACCCCCTTTTTCATCTTTACGTGTGTGTACGTGGTAAGGTTTGTGGTATACTATGCTTTTCTATTAGATGAAGCTACAAGTTGAAGGATTTCAACAACTAAGTTTGGTAAGGTTTGTGGTATACTATGCTTTTCTATTCGATGAAGCTATAAGTTGAAGGATTTTAACAACTAAGTTTTTGCAAAAATGATTGGAGAAAATCTTGATTGAATTTAGTAAATGAATATGGAATTTTAAAGGATATATAGTACAGTGATTAACGAGAAAAATCCTAGCCCCTACCCATTTCTTTTATGTTGTGTTTAAATGTTTACATGTGATTTCCCGCATCTCATATATATTTCTTGATTTTATAAGTCTTAAAGGTTAAATGTTGAAAGCCTAAAACATCTTTGAAGAGAAGAAACATAAAAAAATATAATATCTAATTTGATGTGCAGGTTGTTCTCCCGTGTGAATTTGCTAGATTATGATTAATCTATGCCATGGAACTAGTCATTTATACTTGTTTTATGTTTGGGTATGTTTAGAGAGTTATTTACATGCTATATTGCAATTAGAGAACCTACATAGATTAATTTCCTAGAGCTGGAATTTTTAGAAATATGCAACTTCAACATGAAAGCATTATTCTTAGACTGTTTATGCAATCAAATTTGAGAGGTAATTGTTACTACTATTTTCTTGATTTTTCATAACAATTTTGACCTATGTTTAAGTTTAATATGCCCGGAAATTCAAGAGCAAGATGATGAGATTCATGAGATTAAATGAACTTGAAAGAAGCAATCTTAAATGTCTGAAAAAGCTAAATTTGTGTTGTTTGCTCTTTGTTTTTGAGTTGAACATTATGTTCTAATTTTTTGAAGTTTTAACATGATTTTAGCTTGTTGAAAGTGCCAAAAAAAATTGATAAATGACAGCTCAAGTGTTATGTTATTAAAAGGATTTAAGTACAATACAATCTTTAAAGTTTAATGAGGCGAAACTAAAGAATTACATGTTGTTTTAATGTGCAATTTCCATATTTGATTTGAGAAGTTTCATGATCATAGTTTTCTGATTTTTTGGTCTTAAATTTGGTAAATAACAAGAGTACAAGTTGTGCATGAGTTTGAGCTAAATTAAACATCAAATTATAGGTGTTTCACGTTGTTTTTGTGGGCTGAATTTTCCCAAGCGAATTTTACTTTGTTTGGAATTATAATTACATACATTTACTTGATTAATACTCTCATTTGCATTCGAAATGAATTTTAATAAGTAACACTCTCCTTGTGGGATAGACTCTTATCTCACCTTATACTAAATTTGTTAATTAATTAATGGTAGAAATAAGATGTTAATTGGTATATGCTTGACGACACATATCAGTTAAAAAATACTCATAATTGAACCTCTTATTCTAGAGATATTAGACAAAATACTCATAATTGAACATTCATGAGATAGTTAGATTCAATTCATGCGTATTATTGTAAGACATCCAAAATAGATCTTCTAGGACAGGAGCAGGAGTCTTATTGAAATATAGCTTTTGGTTATAAAATTCACAAAAGATAAAAAGAACATTTGGAAGCTTCATTCTAAGTTTTTGATTTACTAGACTTTGAGTTTAGGGAATGAGATTTTTGTAGCATTTTGTATCACTTTTATAAAAATATCAACAATTATAAATATAAGGTTATCCTAAAATTTGTCAACTAAAGATCCATGTACAAGTGATAGACTTCATAAAAACTAATAGTCCTTTGCAAATTGAGTTCAATATCACAATGCATTGAAAGAACACATATGCAAGCAACTTATAACTTTTATAGTAAAGGTTCCAGTTTTTGTTATTTTCTTGAATACGGATAATTTTGTAATACAAGTTTGTTCTATAGAAAACAAAAATTTGTCATACTAATGTTAATGTTGCGTTTTAATATGCTATCCTTGTAAAGAATATGTATATGTAACCAACATAAAAGACGTTTTGACAATTCTAAATTTAATAGGTGGCAAATTGAGGTATGATTTGATTAGATGAAGATAAATACCACAAAAGTATAAGAGAGTAATAAATTAATATCTCTCTGTGTAGTGGAATCTTGAATCCTATGTAATTACTATAAGACATCTAATATCCAACAAAATATTGAATGTAATACAGTCATAATTAAGTTTGCCAATTAGTGTTTAATATTCCGTTAGTTTGTTTTTAATTTAATGATTAAAGGAAACAATTTCGTGTGACTCTACTTTTATCTTTACTAACACATTCACTACCAATAAGAAATCCTTGCAACTATATCATAGAATAAGGGACCACATCACACATGGATCAGTTCAATAAACATTTTGGGCTTAGGTTGAAAATAGGGGATCACAACAGACAATAAACATAAACAAAAAATCAAACAAAGATTCATTAAATTAATAAGAAATAGGGAACCATAACATATAATAAACATAAAATAAAAGTCAAACAAAAGAATGAACTTGCCACGATGTATTGTCCTTATATTGTATCCTAGAAATTTGATAGACATGTCCAGTAGGCAATTGAACTTGTGATTGGGCCTAATGTTGCTATGATTGGACTAGTAGAAGAGCGTGCAAGATTTCTACAAATGTTTAAACAAAGTAGGAGAGTTTAGTTTTGCAAGCGTTTGAAGATTTAGGGATTTAGGGATTTTAAATGAAGAACAAAATAGTGGGTTTAAAGTTTTGGGACTCACTTTTATTTAACTAATAGAAAGTGTTAGGTCCCTCTAATGTGAATAAATTTTTTTAAAAAATCACTCCATTTGTGACGTGATATTTAACTAATTGTTAGATTTTTTTTATCCTTATATGGTCTCTTTCGAGCGTTTTATAAATGTGGGGATTCAAATTAAACACTTTAATATATTAGGGTTCAACTTTTATTTTGATGTACACGTTAAGGTTTAAAATAAACTTTTGACTTATATCTTTATAACATTTGTTTATTCTTAAAAATTATATTTAAACTTTTCTATTTTAAAATATTACCAAAAGGTCGCATATGATGTGATCTTATGAGCAAATGCAGGAAAGTAAATTAAATATAATTTGAAATAATTTAGGTAACTCATACAAAAAGATAGATTCAAATATAGTCCCACAGTCCTTTAGTGAAAGAATTAAATACAAGTATGGCCTAATGAAATAAGTGAGGTCCATGAAAAATATGGATGCAAAATATGACGTAGGCTATAATATACTAAATATACTCAAAGATCAATTTATTAGTTGAGATATAAACATTCCTAACAAATATATGAAAATAAACACTCTTCATATATTGGTCGTACATGTTACTGGGTGAGCGTGAAAATGGTATAATTTCTAATTAATTAATTTTATTAGTTGTGAGTTGGGGATGATAGATAAGATCACCCATACTAGATGACATGGATATCTCGTTAAATGATAATAATTAATGGATCAATCTCATCATATTGAGGAAAAAATGATAGATGAGGACACCTATAATGGATGACATGGGCATCCGATTAAATGATAGTCATTACTTCAATTGTCAAAACAATTGCAGCAGCTAAAGCAATTGTAGCAGTTTTACTAATTAATAATATAAAAATGTATTTCAAAACAAATAATAAAGATAACTAAAAAAAATATTTTAGAAAAGGAATTGTGTAACAAAGGTCATCTTTTAACTTGTGAAAAATGCTTGTAATGAACTTTTATTAACGATCACTAAAGCAAATATTGGATATTATTAATTAATCCTTATAAAGTGGGTTCTGTAGTGATGCCAATAGTAAAGTTGACATAAACCGTATATCAACCAGGAAACGGATGCTTGCTTGGTGTTTCGATTTCAGACCTGCTTTCATTCTTCGCGGTTGTATTATATTTTAGTTTTATTTTTTTTACTATTTTCTATATTTATTATATTATTTATACTGTTATTCATTTTATATTTTTATTTATATGATTTTATCTTTTATATCTTTTATTTTATTTATTTATATGCACTTCTATTAAAAACAACCTCCTTATTACTACATATTATTATACTCCTTCAAATCTCGCAAAACTTCCACTAAATTATTGTTATTGTTATTGTGCAATTGTGTTAGGTGGGTATAATTGTCATACTGTAATTCTCTTTCGTAGATAAAAGTTTGGGAAAACTCGACGTTTTCTTACCCTAGACGCGCGTTTAAGAGTGGACCTCTGTTATATTATAGTCTTTTAGTATTCTTAACCTTCTAGAGCAAACAATAATTCGCATATATAAAAGAAATTAATTTACTAGAGTATGGGGGATTTGCACAAAGAATAGGGTTATAAAGATCTCTAAAAGTACAATTAGTGAGTTAGGTATGATATGATATATTTAAAATTGGGATTAGGTAATAGAAAGATCTTTGTTAAGATTTGCTTGGAGACATTATGGTCCTTGTTAGATGAAAGGTCGTAATCTTATCTTTTCCACACGAGCCAATTCATAAAAGATCCAAATTACAAAGTTTTGTTGTGCTCTTTAAAACTTGTTCAAGTAGTGTGAGGAATTTGTCTAAGAACCTCTATTTGTTTTGTCTGTTTGAATTTGTATAAGAATTGCTATCAATTGTTAGAAATGAGGAATCGATGCCTAATGATTACTTAAGTCAAGTTAATTAATTATCCTGGTGATTTATTCATAATCAATTAGAAAGGGGGGAAGAAAAAAAGAACATTAACAAAATATATTCAACGGAGTATGTCCAGGTTGAGAGTGAACTTTAGAGAGTCAGTAAAAAGTGACTTGCTACTCCTAATTCTCCTAAAATGGGGAACTTTGTGACCTAAAATTTGCCTTCTTAGTATGCCATAGCTGATTGGTGCCTTGGCCTCGAGGGGTCAAAAAGTAAACCTTATTATGGACAGGTGGCGAAGGCATAACATATGATGACACTTAACCCATTGGCCATTGGAGTATTATTGCAGGGCTTTGATCAATGCACATGAACTTCATAACAGAAACTTCAATAACTACATGATGCATGCTTCGCAAGTTTCCAAGTCATTTTCTGGGGGAGCATAATTAGTTCATGGTTTTCTTCACAGAAGATCTCATTAAATCTTTCATCCTAGACTATTCGTATCCTCCCTGCTGCAAAATTCTGGCCGAGTTTTGTTGATCTTCTAGGACTTCTTTCACTAGCATGATGAGCCCCTCCTATCCATTATGACACTCGGTTGTAAGACTCCGTTTTCCCCAACTCTGCTTGTCTCTCTGCCATTGCCTTCCAGGAAAAGACATCTCCTGAATAGTGGACATAGCTGGCACATCGGCAACAACTAGTATTATATGCCTTCTTGACAATAAAAGAAAGGTACGACTTTCATGTTCGAATATTAACGTTAGAATAATCTTCGGTATCACAAGCATTATGATTGTTTAATTTATAAAAAGAATGTTGGAAGAAATTCACGAATGTTGCTCACCCTTCTTCTTATGAATCTTCGACATCTTGACCATGTTCTTACAAGTCTCTGGTTTGTCGGAGCTTACAACTTTCTCCCCCGCTTTGTTCCTTGACATCGCGGCGGCTGCAAAAATCCACGTGGCATTCAACTGTTTGCTAATCATTTGTTCTGCATAATACGGGATCTTGACATGTTTTCTGGTTTGCTTTGATTTCCTACGGCCACTGGCGAACGTTAAGCAGTCCATTAAACTCTCCTTAGCTAACCCTTTCATGTCGTAAGCCTGCGATCTTCTCCACAGGCTCTTGATGTGAGGACTCACCCAAGTGGACAGGCTCAAAGCTCTAGTCGTGTCACTAATGACAGTTTCTGGGTCATTAAGCAGCAAATAACACTGAGCTCTGTTGCTATACAGAACTATTCTCTCTTTTCTCCTCTTTAGTGGGCAACATTCCAGAGCTTTAGTGTAATTTAATATAGCTTTCTCAATGTCACCGGACCAAAACAAGTTGTTCCCTTCTTTTTTCAACTTACCCACAAGTAGTTTTTTCTCATTCAGTTCTTGCTCAGACATTAGCTTTTCTCTCTTTCTTCTTTCCACCTTCAATTCCCATGTCTCCTTCAACGCTCTCTCTGCATTTTGACTCTTCAACTTCAGGTCACCATATTTGATCTTATGGTAATCTTGTAACAATGTCTGACTGATAGCTTCTCCAATAGCTCTTCTTTTACCAAGGTTTCTTAGCTCAACCAAATCCACCAGGAATAAAGGTGCGATGTCCATGACCTTGTATCGTGTGTCCATGTCTTTGAGAAGTAAGATGAGAGACTCAATAGCCATATACTTCCATTCACTGGAAGATCTTGAGATGTTTCCTAGACTCTCTACTACTTCCTTCAATTTTGCTATGCTTTCTCTTCCATTTTTGGAGTTGCATAAAGTTCTTATCAACCCCAGTCCACCAGGTGATGTGCAATTAGCTAAGACATCCCACATGCCACACAAATCCTTCAAGAAGCGTTTGCTGCAGATAAGATTCGTAGTTCTGTGCTTGCAAGCAAAGCAGTTCAAGAGATACAATGACCAGCTTTGCAACTGACCAGCCCATTCCTCAGCCTTTCTGTTCTCTTTCTCCAACCCTCCTCGCCCTCTTGTAAGCAGGTCACGATGGTAGTTCAATCGGTTGCTATCTTCTTCAGCGATAAAACTTCTGTAGACGTTTTTGAGACAGTTCCTAGCTGTTTCCATGGTTGACTTTACAATCTGCACTTCATGTTCTACAAGAGCTTCAAAGGGTTTTTCATGGCTAGCCAGGTGACCTAGTGCTCGAACAGCAACTCGTTGCTCAACCCAGCTGATTTTCCCCCTGAGAAGTTCTAATAAAGGTAATATGACACCTGATCCAGCGGCTTTTTCTGCAAACTGGGAATTGTTCATGGTATACGAACCTATGATATGAGCTGCATAATACGGGATGTAGATGTTTTGGCTTCTAATTAACCATTCTTTGTCCTTGATGCCTCTATCAATCAGTTTTCCCATACATTCAAAGATACCAAGGGATGGGAATTCAGGGTCATCAGGGTGAGTCATAGCAATGTTCCAGAGGCCGCTTAAAACCAAGACATGTTCTTGGTCATCGGTGGAAGGCATTTCTCTCAAATATTGAGTGATTTTGGCTCTTCTGAGAGATGGGTCTGGCTCGTTCATGGTGCAAAAGAAACAAAAATTGCTCGTGCATGTTGCCTCTTCTTGGACTCTCTTACAAGTGCTCCCAAATGAGTGGCTGCTCTTCTGTGCGTCCATTTCAAGATTAAGATGGAACCGGTATTCTGGTGAAGGTTAGAGAACCAATAAACAAAAGGAAGATGCTATAGTGAAGTGGAGTGCCACCATGCATGGTAGATTAAGATTATAAGAGTGGAGGCGGAAGTGGAGAATTGAAGATCATATAATAAAGTATCCCAAGTTTATAAATTATTCAAGACAATCCAATAGCTGGCCTACATCATAAGCACAGCTGGACAATTTTCAGATACACTACTTACAATTTTGAATTGAATTAAAACATAAATTTTTATTTTTTTAATCATAAAAATCTAGACACCCAATTAAGAGATATAAATGTCTCTTCTATTTTTTCAGATTCTATACTATCTTTTTAAGTGTGGTAGACTAATGTAAATTTAAAAAATCACATGAAATACGGTTACCGATATACTATACAGTAACAATTCTTTTATGAATGCATATTTTAATTTAAAGCTTTAATTAAACTCAAAGTCAAATCGAATGCAAAAAGAGTTGATGGACCACTGATCTTTACAAATTGCGTACAATTCATTCGAAGTGCAAAGCTCATATTAGTATATTGCAAATATGCTTATATATAATAGTTAGGGTCGCAGAGGATACTAAGCAGAGCAGTGACTCATGATGCTCTCCATACGTTGGTCCCTTTAGAGCAAAGAAACCTGCAATGGTCCCCTCCCCTATGAACCCAATTAAATCTGCTCATTCGAAAATAATCTAGTAAAAAGCTGACCATGTTATTCTTAAGTGAAGACGAAAGCTACTTTGAGTTCGCTTCCAACTCAAAAAGTGAGTAGAAATCCCAAAACATGTTAAAAGTACTAAGTTGGGGTTGGTCTCAAGAAAATGCGGCTGCCATATGCAATCCAGTAAGTCCATTAAAATACATGATTAGTCCCAAACTTTGAAGTAATCAAACTAGTTTTAGTAATGATCAAGGACCATAAATGGTGCAGTTCTTATCTTGACAAATGTCCATATCAGGAATCAAGGTGTTTGCCCTAGTTTTATTAGCTCTTTGGGAACTTTATCAGACGTTGGCAAAGTTAAGCGTGAAAAAATGATGCGTAATTTCTGGTATAAAGTCTGTGGAAAGTAAAAGTAAAATTGATTTGGGTGTACTTTTGATTGGCATTCAAGTTTGCGGAAGGACTTGGTGTAAGTTTTGTCTTTTCGTTGTCTTGTTATTGTTAGTAACTAAAAATATAATGTTGCTAAAACAAGATTGATTGCAAATATTAATATTATATATAACATTTGGATAATTAATTATAAATAATTTCATTAGTAATTGCTGGGCATGTTTCTGGTTCAATCGAACTGGTCCAATTGTTTAAGAAAGTCAATTCAGTCAATTCTGGTTTTTGACTAGTTCCAAGCGATATCAAGCGTGCTTGTTCTTTTCTTGCTCTATCTTTACAAAATTTGGATATGTTTTGCACTCATTTAGATATTTACATTATTATAGATAAACTTGACATTGCCCATCATTAGTTCATTTAATTGGACTAGCTATGTATTGTGAGACAGAGAGGTTTAGAGTAACTGATAAAAGTTACCCTTTATAATCAGAAAATCATAAATTCAAATTACGAAAATATTTTTTTTGTAAAAAATACAAAAGTAAGGTTGCTTATATTGATAACCTTTCATCAGATTCTCACAAAACGAGACATTGACTTTTTAATTATATAATGTGGGCTTAAGAAATATCCAAGCTTTTACATGGTCCAAGCTACAACATTATGGTACGTGTGAGATTAGTTATGTGTTCTCACATAGTTCATCAACACATGTGAGACAACCATCAAATGACGCTTTGTGAAAGAGGCTTAGGATATCCTTACCAAACGTTATTCTACATATAATGATGCTCATTAGTTTCAGTTAGTAGGACCCAGAGAAGGAAGCTGGAGAATCTGTATATAATTTTCTTTCACAATTGCAAGCTATTTAGATCAACTTGTTGACTTTGATCCAAAATTGCACAATTAAAAAGATGAGTTTTACTCCCAATAATAGGATCATAAGAATTTCATGAAATTTTTGGTCCCTTCATTTTAAATTTGAACCAATGTGTGGTTCTCTTCTACGTCATGATCAATTCCTTTAAATATAGTTTTTATTGAGCTTATTGTAGGATGTACATGTTCTCACTCCGAGGAAAGGCAATTATAATTATTGCAAAGAACTCAAACATCATATATCTAAATGTCCGATTAAGCAACCAAAAAGGGTCTTAAAAAATTTATGGCCAACACAACAAGAGTCTTCTTATATTATTATTATGGATATTAAGGAATCCATTATCCTTCTCATTCTAACTTTTTTAGCTTCTTTATCAAATTGACCTCGATTCCCCCAAACAAGTACTTCTTTCTTCTCCATCTAGTATTTTTAAATAGTAACCTTGTTTGTCGTATCAACACTATAAAAAAACAAGACATTTTGTATTAAAAAACGTCATAAAAAATATTGTGAAATGTGATGTATGCAAAAGATTTATACGACGTTTTATGTAAAACATCACGGAAAACACTGATATTCCGCGACGTTTTTAAAACGTCACAGAATGTGAAAGAATCTGTGACGTTTTTTTGAAAACGTCACAGAATGTCTTCCGTGATGTTTTTAGAAGCATCACGAAATGTCTTCCGTGACATTTTTATTTTTATTTGTATTACCTTTTCCATTTTTTGAAAATATTTTAATTTAATAATTTTTTAATTTTAATCATTATTTTTAAAACACATTTTTTAATCTTATTTGTTTAATAACTAGTCAACATTATTTATAAATTTTATTTATTAATAATTCTTCAATTTTTAACATATTATTAATTTTAATGATTATTCCTGTATTACAAGAACATGACGAAATGTCTTTTATATATTAAATGCACCATTTAATTCGACAAATCTATTAATAAATATAAGTATTCTAACCCAAAGTTTAACCATAGCACTATTTGGGCCTACATGTCTTGATTGCTCAAAATGTTCCAAAAGTAAGGAATGTAAGGTGAAAATAAAAGTGTGATATATAAAACTTAGGCAGCACTAGCTCCCTTGCCCTTCTTCCTCTGGATCTTCTTCATGTAAGCTAATAAATATCCACTGCCAAATTGTTCTTCAATATGTGAGTCAAGTTTGCAAGTTTGTTATCTCTTCTCCAATTTCCTTATAACATGATTACTTTTCTTCGCTTCCTCAGTTGTGGCTTCTCCTTCCTATCAGCCAAAACATGGAGACAACAGAACAAACAGAAAGAAGAGATTCCATGTTAGGAAATTAATAAACAATTGTAAAGCGAATTAAGTTGAACACCAACTTAATTCATTATTAGATGCATTGTAAGCAAATTCTAATCCTTATTTATTTAAATTTATTTATATGATATAGTAGATGAATTAGAAACTCACGAGAAAGTATCTGATTCGAGCTGAAAAAAGAAGCAAAGCTACAGATTGAATGGAAAACATTTGAGGGTATAGATTATGATCCAAGACACGTCTCATTAAGTGTTGGGAACAAAGGTGCCTACGTAGCCTCCAACAATAATTGAGAGATGGAAAATAGTGATAAAAAATCATGTG
>JAOQMP010000208.1:30987651-31004530 GCA_027563575.1 Erythroxylum pedicellare | reverse complement strand
TCATGTTTTCGCAAGCGTTGGATTCCGGACTCAAGCGGGATCCAACATTCATGGTATCAGAGTAAGAAGATGAATCGATGTCGTTTAAGGAATTTCCATAAGTTTAAGTTTACGTTAATGATCCGAGGTTGGTGGGTTCCGGAAACGGTGCCCAACAGATTGGCCGCATGGATCTCACTTTGTCAATTTTGATATTTGTGTAAGCTACATGTCAAGATCTATATGAACTTTTCAATGAATCCTGGTAAGTTGTATTTTTTTGCTTTAAACAAGAGATCACGTTGCATGTCAGAGGCTTATCTTTAACTAGTTATCATTCATAATCATGATGCATGTAAAGGATTAAGAGGGAAAACTATAAACACATGGATTTGTGAGGTACATGATCGTCCAGGACTTAAAATCCTGGATCTCTTAACTTTCTTAACTCCATACTTGGTTTATTGAGTTAATAAGTGCTAAGTAAATCATGCTTGTCACAGGATAGCAATCCATCATATAAACTGCTCCTAAAGAAGGAAAAGGCTCATAACATGGATATAAGAGTTCTGTATGAAATAAGTGAAATCAAAGACATGCATATGAATTTTTCTTACGGCAAACATTTTAGTTTTAACTCAAATCTACAGTTCCAAATGTATGCAACCTGTTTATCGAGTTTCCAATAATTGAGCAAGTTTATGTTTGCAATGTCCTTGTGTGAATGAAGACCCCATTTGCCATAAGTTCATGACAATTGACATAATGAACCTCTACTATGCATTGAAACTTTGCTCAGTTGTTTGATAATTACCATTCTTTTTTTCCTTAAGTTGTTAGGAGAATCGGCTACTTGCCTCTGCAGGTGATGATGGAGAAATAAAGATGAATATATAGTGCTCTTGACATCACTGTCATCACACCGCATGAATCTCAAGTTGTATTCAAAACAGAAAAGTTAACGAAAGTTGTAATCGAACAAACACCTCAATCCTTATAACTTCAATTCATATTATTTTGAAGTCATATTATTTTGAAGTGATGATTAGGTCACAGTCTCCATAGATTCTTAATATAGTAAGAAATGTTGGTTTAGGAAAGCTATGAACTAACTACTTTGTTTCTCAGTCAATATTATTCTATGGCACTTGTACACAGTCAACTGCTAATTTTGGTATTTAACCATAATTCAAAAGGAAGTTAAAAATGCAATACGTTGAGAAGTTTATGTACCAGTACCTTTACAATCATAAATGAAGATAAGCCCTTTGAACATGAAGCACAAAGGAGACAGAGGATGAGCATTTCCAAGATGTGAATTGCAACTTAATAGTATCAGAATCTCAATGGCAAATTCATAAATACATTTGTTAACCCCACAAGTCTAGCGAAATGGTTACAAGAGATAATACTATATATATACTTGTCAACCTTTACTGCTTGCCGTCTAGTAATGTAATTAGTAAATTTCTGTAAATATGGAAACTTCACATTAGATCAAGATCTGACTATGGAAGGAAGTGCAAGCTTTTCATTCAATAATTCTTAACTAGAAGGCTTAAAACTATAAAACTAAAATTCCCTCAAAGGGTGAAAATTTTCGTCTCCAACATCAATGCTTTCAATTTCCTAATATCAGTTGATATAAAAATGCATCAAGGTATACATCCACTTTCTTTCTCTTATTTTCTAGTTTCGAAGAGAAAATAAGACTACTAATATTTCCTAGGAAAGAATGCACCAAATGTGAACTGACTATACATAAGAAGGGAAATGTCAACATGTTTTATGTGTTGCCTATAAGAAGCTTCTGTATTCCACTTAAATTTCTTTTATACATTTCGCATGTAAGAGATCAAACAATAGTTATGGAGAAGAAATCACCAAAGCTCTTTTAAACAAAGAAAAGCAATAAAATGAGTTTTGCATTATGCAGCTTAATCGAAATTCAGCCTTTGCATTATGACAATCTTGGAAGACCTAGAAAAGGCCATGACTATTAAGTAGCAATACTGTTAAAAGTTCTTGGAATAATGGCTTAACCTGCAACCAAAACATTCAAAAGATCTGTGTTTTTCTCCAGGTATTCAGATGCAATCAACCATGAATTAACTTGTTATCTTTGTTAAGGAATTAATCAACAATTGTAAAGTGAATTAGGTAGCCTCCAACACCAAGCTCTAGTAAATGGAGTCTGTAATAAGCACCCACAAAGAGACATTCATCAACTACATGAATTAATCTTACAAATAAATTTTCTTTCGACGTTGGTTTGTACCACATACATAATGGTTTTCACTTCCTAATCCCTAAATTTCTTAAAAGTTCCTTGAGTATCAATCTTTATTAAAACAATACCATAATCTTCAATTCCTATATTTCCTAATGATAAATTACTAGACATGTAGCTAAATTTCTTAGCTGAATTTCTTAGATTCCCTGATACCTTTCTTCAATACTGGAAATCTCTACAATGGTAGCCTTTGAGGAATTAATAGAATTTTGAATCAATAACAAGAGGCAAGTAATTTTTAGCGTCAAACTATTCTTAGCACTTTTTAACAAGGTTACTTCCACCTACGCTTGTGTGATTAACATAACAACAAAAAAATCAACTTTTTTTTAACTATGGTTCATACTTAGTATGTAGATGAGCACCATTTTACCTTCTTAACTCTACAAGAAGTGCTCGTTGTTTGAAGGAAGGGAATGATATCCATTCAGGGAAATTATCTCCACATATTTTCTTCAAGTCTTCTCTATTGAGGCAAGCAAGAAATTTATCATGAACTTCCTACACAAGAAAGTATAAATAGTCAATTTAGGTCCTCTAGAGAAAAGAAAATACATTCTGATTTCATCTTCACTTCTCTTCCATTTCATACGCACCATTTACTTTCCCACTATTTGCTCATCATAGGAACTCTTTAACAAACCAGAGAAGTACTCAATCTAACAAAATTAAATAGTTAAATTTAACATCTAAACCAGATTTTCCCAAAACTAGTCTAGATTCAAGAAACACAACAAATGCTATAAGAAAAGCCTAAAAGGCGATACTTAGCTTTTCTGATTCCTAGTTAACCAAATTAGACAAAATTAAGGCATAGACACCTTAGCACTCAAATTTGAAATTAATTCATTGTTGTAAAAGGTCAGATAAGAATTGGCATACAAATTGAATTGCTAAATTTAACAGAAACTAGAATTTCTCAAAACTAGTTTAGATTCAGGAAACACAAAAAATTGCTCTATGAAAAGCACTTTCTCTAGTTCCTAGTTAACCGACTTAGATACATAACCCCACAAAATCTCTTAAATCTAAACTACAAAATTGGAGAAAACCAATAAAGGAAAACAAAAACGCAGAGAGCAACAACCGAAGAAGAAGAAGAAGAAGAAGAAGCCATGGTGATTATTGATGAACAAAACCAAAAGTAGAGCTACAGATCCCTAGTCATAGTCAGATCAAAACTAGCCGTCATAAATCCACACAGAAGAAAGCAAGAAAGCTCGAGGTGGGTTTTGACTCTTTCTTCTTCTTCTTCTTCTCTCTCACTACCTTAAAAGAACAGAACCAAAAGGAAGACAATCGTAGAGTTAGGCACTCCTACATATACTCGGTTCCTAAACACAATCACCCCTAAAACAATACAAAACACAGAAAGAAATATAAGATCACAACCTCAAATTTCAGAATGAATTGAAAATACTAATCATTGATATATAGGACATTATACTTCCAACCAACCAAAATTGGTTAATCGTAAGACATCAAATTGTAGAATATGATAACAAACTAAGAGAGTGGCACATAACACTTAAAGGATCATAGTTACACATATATCCAACAAAACCCAATTCGGACAAACTACAAACTAAATTTTAACACATAAAAGTAGAAAAACTTAACGATAAGAGTTGAAAAAGTTTCCAACTTTAAAAATAAGATAAATACCTGTTTCACCACGAAACCAATTTGTCGACAATTGAAGCGAAAATAAGCTGATCAACCTATAAACGAACAAAGATTTAATTTTTGAATACCAGTTCTTTTGCGCACTTAGCCCTGCGGTGAATAGAGTGGAAGAGGAAGATAGAGATGGCAGCAGTGAGGAGGACGTTGGTGGTGACCTGAAGAGGCGAAGGGTCATCGGTAATGGAGAAAATGGTGGGCGAGGAAGAGAGAGGTAGGTCTATAGGACTAGTTTCTCCTGGAGGGTCGTCGGCAACGATGAGCCATGGAAGCGAAGAGTGAGGAGGGAGAGCTGAAAGAGAGAAATGAGTGATGGGTCTTTGGTGGAAGAGAAGAGAGTAGGAATAGAAAAGAGTGGAGGGGGTTACTTGTTAAGGACTGAAAGGTGGAGAAGAAGAAACCAGAAGAAGAAATGTGACAGAATAAACTAGGTTGGAAATGAATACTTTTAAATATTAATTAAACAAACCTTGACGTTTTTTTCAACGAAACGTCGTGGTTTCTATTTTGCAATATTTTATTTAAAAAGCGTCACAAAAAGTGTGACAAATCTGCGACGTTTGACAAATATGTCATGAAAAATTGGCTCTTTTCATGACTTTTAAAAAACGTCACGAAAAGGTTGAACAATTCGCGGCGTTTTTGAAAAAAACGTCGCAAATCGTATATATTTGTTGTAGTGCAAGTATTATTTCTTCTTAGTATGTTGATTATGTATATTGCAGTTATATAGGTTATATACCTTCATTGCTCAAAATAAACAATCAACTTTCCATATACCCACTATACACCTTTATTGATAATTTTCTTATGTATGTTTACCATGTTAGTACTATGCCTACATCTAACCTTATATTACGAATACCTTCTTAGTTATAAATCTATCACTTCATCAAATCTATGATGGTTAACTACGTGATTTTGGTTTTGATGTTCTTTTTTTTAAAGTTATGGTTTTCATGTGTAAGATTTAAAGATAAGTAAATCCTTAGGACAAGACATAAAAAGGGACGATTGTTTAACTTAGATCACTTTATTTACGTTTAGGTCAATCTAATTTTAGTACCATTATTACATTTAAAACGAGACACTCTTGTCTTGGTCATATTTCTTTCCAACATTTGAATTTTTTATTTCCAATTATTTTGTTAGTATCTATTAAACAAGTTATTGGGTATTCATCTTGTTAGTTAACCAAAGATCATGTCTTACCTTTTAATAATAGCAATTCTAAGCCATTTATAGCATTTGATTTGATCTATTATGATATTCGGGACCTTTCTCACATTCTTACTATAGGAGGTTTAAGAAATTTTATTATCTTTGTTAATAACTTTTCTTGATATATCTAGATTTACTTGACACATAAAAATTTTAACTTACAGTAGATATATGCTTAGGTTGCTCAAATGATCAAAACTCAATTTCTTAAAATAATCAAAGTCTTTAGAAATGATAATGCTATGGAATATAAAGACAATTCTTTCCTTTCTCTCCTTTCCTGATATGTTATAGTGCTTTATCACTTTAGTCTAAGTAGATCCTAATAAAATGGGAGAATTAAGAGGAAATGTAAATAAATTTTTGACACAATTAAGGTTATACTCATTTCTTCCTCTAGTTTTAAGAATATTTTTGAATAAGTAGCTCTTACTATTATTTACGCCACCAATCATGTTTATGCTAGAATTATAAGTAATTAATGACCTTATGAAAATATCTTTGGTCCTATTCCTAAAGACAATATCTTTCAAGTTTTTGGTTCTACTTCCACATGAGTGTTCTAAATTAGAACCTCAAGCTCATTTATTTTGTTCTACAAGGTATGGCAATGAAGACAAAAGATATAGATGATAGTATCTTATCTTTAGATATCTCTTAATCTTTAGACATATCACCTTTTATAAGCATAAAATGTACTCATCATTATCTTCTTTTCAGATCTTACTTTGCACTCCTTTCTTTATGATTTTATTGACTCACCAACTTTGTTTGAATCTCTCTCAGTTGTAGAACCTGAAAAATGGAGACCATTTATCCCACCTAAGGATCCTAGTTGTCACTACCTACAGAGCCATTAAAATCCTTTCATAATTAGAACTATATGATATAAGTCACCTTTGACCATCAATTTAAGAAGAAAGTTGAATGACATCTAGCCTATTTCTTAGATTAGAAGTCCTTTAGAATAATTCATAATACCATATCTCTTAAACAAAGTATGTTGTTAATCTTACATTAGTATAAGTGACAAAAAATTGCTTCCATATCTATTGAGAGTGATTGTCATCTCACACTATTATATGGAAAACCTTTAAAGACCTAACCTTGTATAAAAAACTAGCGGGAAATTTATTATACCTTAAATTTACTCATAGATGGGAATTCAACCAAAATCCATCCTCCCTTGGCCTAAAGTCAACTACCTCAACTTAAGTTGATTGAGTTTTAGATAGTACCTGAGCTTTTTATAATTTTCAATCTACAAGCTATAATTAAGCTTAAGATTGAAAGCCTAGACCAGTCTAAACCCCAAATGCTACCTATTATATTATTGAAATAACATCATTTTGGTAATAAACAAAGGAATGCCATTTCCAAAAATAATAAACGAGTTTCCTACTCTCCTCATATATCCTTCAATCCAACTATTGTTTTTTTCATTACAACCTTTCACTAAGCACACTTTCATCTCTCTCTTTTTCTACATATAGAGTCAAGTCAACATAGCCAGTGTACAAGGCTCCTAGCTTTGTAAGAGTCTAGGGAGGGTCATAATATACGCAACATTTCTTTTGTATTTTTACAAAAAGGCTATTTTTATGACTTGAACTTATGAGATCACCAAGGAGCAACTTTACCAGTTGCTCTAAGGCTCACCTCTTTTTCTACATATATCTTAATCATTTATTGTGCCTTTGGTCTCTAACTCTTAGGTCTTCATTGTGCCTCTTCCTTACTCTCACACCAAACCTATAGGCTCATGCCCTCACAGTTGTTGTGCCTTTATTTCAATTAGGTAATGTTCTTTTCATCTTAGTTTTAAACCATTTTATTACTATATTTCTAGAATTTTTAAGAGATCAATGAAGAAGACATAAAATTGAATATTAATTACTTTGCATATCCTAAAACACACGACTAGGTTAAGGGTGATATTTTGCATGAGCATGTTTGTTTGGGATTTGTGTTTTGCCTTATATTTAGGTGTTAAACTATTTCCCTATTTCCTTACATGATGTTGAATGTTGAATAAATTTGTTATGTTTTATCTAAAAGTTTGGGATTTGATTAGGCTTCGTTAAATGCATTAAACTATTCTTAGCTAAAGAGTTAACATTTTAATTAATTTGAGTAATTCCCCAAAGTTTTCTAGCTGTCTTTATAATAGTAAGGGAAGTCAAAGAAGTTTATATCATTTACGATGAATAGGGAATGATTTTAGAATGTTTTTATCCACTTTATATATTTTTAAACGACATATTAGATTATTGAGCGTGTTATTTTTTCTTAAATTTAATGTTCATAAGGTATTTTGTGATAATAGATTTGCTAAAATGCCTAAATGTTTTTATATTTAAGATTATTGAACGCATATCTAGTGCACATATCTATCATATTAGCAGTATTGTTAAACGCATATCTAGTGCACATATCTATCATATTAGCAGTATTGTTATGGATTAACTAAATGTTGATTTTGGTGTTATATATCTAGTGTTGTGTAAGGGAAATGAAAGAAAATAGTAGTAACATCAAGTTTAAACTACTTCTGTCTTATCATCATTGATCTTGCTTGATGTCTGGATTCTTATATATAAAAAGGAAAGAATAGTTAGGACATTGCTTATCTTGTATATTCTCTTTTAATATCATTTCTTGTTTAAATCCTTTCAACATTAATGCTCGCATATTTTATCACCAACTAACTAAAAGGCCTTACAATTTTTCTCTTATAAAGTAGATGAAATGATAGTGTTTGTATAATAATAAACAAATATAAGAGAAAGAAAGAAAATTTTAATGGATGCAATTAATTGGTTGATGACATTTCCTTAAATAATGCTTTAGGTCATCTCTTATGGAAAGAGCATTCATAGTTTCCAATAAATCCCAATTGAGTCCTTTATGCCCTCCTTTCCTTCTTGTTTTTCTTATTTAGCTTCATTTGAATTTCTAATTTGTATTGGTCATATATCATGTAACACATATGCTTAACTTTTATTATTATATGTACATGTATGTATTTATTGTTGTATATATATGTATGTATATGGATTGATTTTATAATTATCTTATTTATATTTGTTTCAAATGTATGAGTGTAATCCTTTAACAATAAGGCAATATGACAATGAGTTCTGATATGATATCTGGTAATATACTAAGTGAAAAAAATTCAGGTTAAAGGAATAAATTATTTGGGTTTAAGAAGAAATGTTTGGAATCATTTGATCAAAAGTAAATCAAGTGATGAAGTTAAAAAGGCCAAATGCAAGAATTGTCATAAGATGTTGGTTCGAGGTTTTAAAGGTGGAACCTCTCATTTGAAAAGACATATGAAACTCTTACAATAGAAAGAAGATGATATACAAATACTTTATACCCCAAACCTAATGAAAGTGAAGGGCTAAAAGATTGCTATGGCTTATAACTGTAATAGATTAAAGCTTTTGCTAGCCAAGATGATCATTGGTGATGAACAATCGTTTGTTATTATTAATAGTTAAAATTTCAAGATGTTTGTCACTTCACTACAACTGAACTTCAAGATCCCAATTCAAAATATCGTGAAGAAAACATCTTTAAGATTCACAAAGATTAAAAAATTTTCATATTGAAGATATTTTAAATATTTATGGACTAGTTGCTATCACATTAGATATATGGATGGTCGATAAACAAAAGAAGGGTTATATGATAATGACAACATATTATACTGAAAACAATTGAAATTTATGTAGTTTACTTAAGAAATAAATAATATTATTTATTTTTATCATTTGATCATTGATTATGTCATAATTGATATTTGTTCATATTTTTAAATGATAGGTTTATTTATATGTCGACACCTCACACAAGTGAAAGGTTGATATCTATATTGGTTGAGTGCTTAATAGATTAGAAAATCAACACTAAGCTCTCAACCATAACTATGGATAATTATAACACAAATAATGCTATGATAAAAAAAGTGAAGAATTTGTTGCGACTTTGGAGCTTAATAATAGCTAGGAGGTTATTCCATTTGTCTTTTAATGTATATTGTGAATTTTATAATGAAAGATGGATTGGAGGTAATAAAGGAAGAGGTAAAGGCAATTTGAAATAGTGTATTATAATGGAGTTTGATAACAAAAAGTAGTAAACTTTCAAGATGCTGCTTGAAAACCATATATTTCATGCACAAAGAAGATGGTTTTGGATTGTCTAACCAAATGAAATTCAATGTTCAAGATACTAGGGTTGAAAACCAAGTATACTGGGGTGTTCATTAAGTTGAGACAAAGAGATTTTCAATATACTTGCTTGTCAATAAAAGAAAAATGGGAGTTAGCTAAAGAAATTTGTGTTAAGTTTAAAAAAAAATCATAAAGTATAGAGTTTACTTTTGAACATTTTTAGTACTTAACTAGCTTCAGGCATATATAAGGACTTTCCTAGTCTTAGGATGAAGTCAACTATGATGGGCTGATTATTTGACTACCAGTACTAAAAGCAAACTTTGAAGTAATCGCAGATACTAGAATTGCTAGGAGGTCTTATGCAATTACTACATAATTAGATAATCACCTTTATGTGACTTCTACCATAATAATATATCAAATTGCTTATATCAGCTATAGTCATAATATTTGCCTTCAAATATTTGTCCAACCCTATCCCATCATAAGATCTCCTTACCTTTCTTATTTAATAAATTCCTTAAAAAGAGAATTCAAACTTTTAATTGTGTTTGATGATGATGATATATCAATATATAAATATATTGCGACCCTTATATTTTTCCATTCTTAACTGTTAATTATTAAACAAATCATATTAGAATTGTTTATGATATTAATAATAGCTTTATCCTAATCACCATATAAATGTCGATAAAAAACTAAAGCCCATTCATCTCATAGATTGAGTTTATTTTGTTATCTTTACTTTTTTATTTACTATTTTTATGTAACTGATTTGGCTTTTTATAAATAACAATACAAAGCTTTACTTGTGTTTTTAAACATAATAACAAGTAAAACTTCATTCTATTACATCTGCTAGTTTAGATAAGCTCGAATTTTACTCCATTCTCTAGCTTATTGCTTATATTTGGAAATTTAGATTTTATTTTGTATTTATTCTTGCATTTTGTTAATAAATATATTTAAATTTTTAATATAATTTTTAAAATTAATTTCCTTTAACTTTTAGGCTTGACCCATCTTGGTCGGGATTAGGCCATAAGTCGCCCAAGCCTTACCCTTTGGGTTTTTAATCTTAGTTACTTATTTTGATGTAGCATATTATCAGTCAGTTTATGATAATTCCTCACACTACTCATTATATTGTAATTTTTCATATCTTTCTCTATATTAGAGGTAAACTATTTTATGGTATCCAATTCTCATCATTCTCCCTCTTTGTAGCTCCATGCATACTTTGATTATGATTGAATTGTAGATCCTAATGATCCATGGTTGATCATCTAAATATACAAGTGTACAGAATCTAATCTAGTAAGCTTAAACTTGGAGTATTCTAAGTAGTCCTTCCTTCAAAGATTAATTCAATTACTAAATTTATTAATCCAGCAAAAATAGTAAAATTAAATTTATAAAAAGTAACTAAATTACTAAAGTAAAAGATTCATGATTAACTAAAAAAAATTCAATGTAAATAAAATGTTAGAGCTTTAGGGTTCACTTATAAGGAATTTCAACTATTAAGCAAGATAATTATTAAAATTAAAACAATGATTAACTTAAGATATCTTCTCTTAAGGTAACACAAGTATATCTAATTAAGAAATTTCCACCCCTCAATGCATAATTAAGCTATTAAAAATTATTAAGAACATATAATCTACAGGTTATCATAATAGTCTAAGACATCTCTTTCACTAAATGTAAAGGGTTTATTGTCCTATTTAGTACTTTATACAATCCCTAAAATTGAAGCTATGATGGCCAGTCATAAATTCAAGAATCAAGTTTAAAGAGAATAAATTCAACCCAAGAAATAACTAATTATGCAATAATTATTGATAAATCCAATGTCAATTACATCAATAACCCTAACTAGGTATCTAGTTGCTAATCAAAATGTGATTGAAATGAAAATGAAATAATCTAATCATAAAAGAAATTGAAGGAGAAAGAACTAGAAGAAATATCCCTAAATTACTTTTAAATTGGAATTAATCTTCCTTTAATCTTACTCCTATGATCTCCTTGTTGCTAAGAAAGTAAAACAAACTTAATTAAAAAGCCCGCTAAATTACCCCTCTAAAGGGTATTTATATTCTAGAGTTACATAAAAATGGGTTAAAGGTTATTAAAATTATATTTTTATGCGTCCTTAGATTTTATGCCATGAGTGAGATGTCATACACATTTTGACAATGGCGTCAGTTATAAATATAAGAAGTACATGGTATCATTTTTATTTCTATGTTCCATAAAGACTAACATTACGTATGATCCTTATAAGTCTGGCACCAAAACCATATCTTGTATTAGTGCTTAATCTAGCCTTTATTACCTAATCCCTTAATTCTTGACATCTTCAAGGTTGAATTGATCTTTGATGCCTTTTGCAAATTTATTTTCCATTATGATAGCTTCCAATTAACTTCAATTTCTTATCAATCAGGTAACTGTGGAGAATATTACACTCAAATTTGGAATTTACCTCTAATTATCACCTATAAATCATTGCACTAAATATGTGAAAATATCATATACTTCACATAAACTATGCTATAAAATGCTTTATAGGCTACTTTATCCCCTATAAACATGAAAAATATAAACTTATGAATGTATTACAACTAAGTTCTGTTTCTTTCTTGGTGATTGCTTTATCTTATAGAGAAGTAAGAAACAAACTGTTGTAACTCATTCCAATACTAAAACTGAAAATTAAGCTCTTACTGACACTACTTCTAAACTCATGTTATTGTGCTGGCTATTACAAGATATGGGAGTTAAATATTCATCAACTAATGTTATTTATTGTGATAATTGTAATGCTATTTAAATTGCTCGTAATTACATATTTCATGACCGAATAAAATATATTGAGAATGATTGTCACTTTATTCATTATCTTCTTCAATAAAGAACTAACTCTCTTATTATCATATCATCCTATAATTATACAGATGACATCTTTACCAAAGCTTAGTTATTAAATTGGTTTAATGAACTAATTAACAAACTCAAGTTTGTTTCATTTTCACTATCTTGAGTTTGTGGGGTCTTTTAGTCATGTTAGGGTGTAAAGTGATATAAGACATAATAATAAGGACTTACTTAGACTTTTTTTTTGTAAAATCTTGAGGTGCAAATCACACCGTTGGTCTATTGTAAAAACTCAATTTATTACATATGAGGATGGTGATAAGTTGGGCTCAACTCGATCAAAGTCTTAATCAAGCTTGTGTTGTTCGACACTGATCAAGCTCATGTTCTTCGACCTAGGTTACACCTAAGTAATTGGGCCAAAATGACTACTCTGACATTGTTTTAAGAGTTAATTGAACCAATTTTAGGTTGTTTAAGTCATGATGGACCTTGTCTGAAGTAAAATAGTTTCCCAACCTTAATTATGTAATATTGGAAAATATTTAGAAAATTAATTTTAAATGACATCTTAATTCCTTTTTATTCATATGTTTATAACTCTATAAAAGTGAACTCTTCTTGTACATATTTAATGTGCAAGAATAATATAATTGTACAAAACTATTATGCTCTTAGTTATAAATAAGTTAAAGTAAGTATAATGTTGTTGTATCAACCATGGTAGTTATAAAAAGTTAAAGGAAGTTTTGTTTATATTCGTTTTTTCATGAAAAAAGATAATAGTTACATATTGTAGTTATTTTCAAATAGAGGAGAAATAAAATTTGACTCTTAAACTTATTTATAGGGAGAAACTTGCAACAAATGAAAGTGTGCTTATATATTAAATATGTGTTTAAGATAATTCATTGAGTAAATTTATGAATTAAAGTTAATTGAGGGACTTAAACTAAATTCATTGTTATTTGTTTCATGTTAAAATTTGAGTATATTAATGCTTAATAGCTAGACAAATTAAATGTCATCTAAATTAAGATTTACCCATATGTACAGAATCTAATTAAATCAAAATTTCTTACAATAGTTCACCTGCAAGTACGAACCTTTCATGGTAAGTTTGGTATTTTGGTACATAAAAAGAACCTTTCATGGTAAGTTTGTTTTTTGGTACATAAAAAGAGTTAATCCCTTCGTAATCTCAACAATGGTAAATATTGTTATTCTTTTGTGGCCCAAAAAAGACGACCAGGAAGCCTCCATTGAAGATATTCTCTTCCCTCAAGACCAACAAGCTTTTAATCCCACTCAATTGGAGCTTGAAGGCTAAAGCCCAGTCTAGTAACCTATAAATTACTAAATGATTCTAAGGTAGCAATGGTTCAAAGAAGAAGAAGAAGAAGCATTTAGCAACACCATCTCCTACTCCAGCACCGCAGTTGTTAGGAACACCAGCACCACCGGCAGAAGCTACTAAACAAAGCGCCATTGCCAGCGGCCTCGATCTATGGTGGCCAATCTAGTACACTGTAATTTTAATTCGTGTCAATGCCTTTCCAGATCTAAATATATAGAGAACTTCAGTTTAAGTTCTAATTCTGATAAATACTATGTTTTTTGTGTTTAAACGGAGAAAAACAAGACAAATTAAATGACTAATTTGGGGATGCTAATCCCAGTCATGTCCTCTAGAAGGATCGAGAGGCACCCTATAGGTACATTAACAAAAGTGGTAAACCCTAGTCCAAAATTTACAGCAAGCTAGGTTCAGACCAGAAAAAATTCCCCAGAGTTCAGCAAATATAGAGGAACACCAGCCAAGATTCTGTATAAAGCCTTTAAGCCAAGCATCTGAGCTGCCATGAATAAGACCATCCGTTGTGGCCAAAGAGGATGAGCTTTTGTATGCCCCATCTGTATTCAATTTCACCCAACCATGGGTAGGTTTACACCAACCAATAAGTTGCTCACATCGAGGTCTATAGTCAAGCTATGCTTTACCTTACTAGACCGAAGCTTTATGAATCTGGTGAACCTATTCCAGAACAAAATAAGCAGGAGAAACCGGACAGGAGAACTGAGCATTAAAAGAGTCATATTCCTCTAGGACCATAGAAACTAATAAGCGGTACCACAGATAAGTGACCAATCAAGGCCAAAAACCATCCGATGCTTTTGAAGATTTAAATTGATCCAATTATAAGCGTTTAAAGTAAAAAAGTCAAGAGAGACGTCTTGCAGAGGGAATGTAAGCTACAGGCTATGTTCTTTGGGGCAATCACGCACAACTTGTAATGAGGACTCCTCTGTTCGCCAATGATAGCACTCAACATTAGTAGTTAGATGTTTGTGAAAATGTCGTTGATTAGAGAGCAAATGATTTTGCCCGAGGAGCCAAAGAAATGAGCAAATACGTTGAGGGTTGTTCCAATGCCATACTATCTTCCAAAAGCCATTAGAATAATAGTTAGCGTGCTCCATAATCATAGAATACACCGATGCAGTAGTGAACTGACCAGTGTCTAATATTCCATAGATCAGTTTATCAGGTCCTAAGTAAGGCTTGGGAGGAAAAATGCCCGCAATGTATATGCAAATAGAGTAAGGAAGCAGAGATTAGAACTCATCCCAAAGCCAGTTACCTGTATTATCCATATAGTGTTGAACTCTCATATCAAAGGCTGATAGGGGAATAGGAGCATTTGCATGGGATATTAGAGGGCCCAAATCCTCAACCCAAGGATCCAGCCAAAAAACGAGCTGTGGAACCATCACAGATCAACCATTTCATGTCTTGAATCACATTGTGCCAAATAGCTTTGATGCTCTTCCAAATAATATGTTTAAGGTCGCTTACAACATGAAACAAGACATCCAATGACTACTGTGTTGGACAATTTTGTCCATTTTCATAAAGTTGGGCAATTATTAATTACATTTTTAGTTTTTAAATAAATTATTGGTTAAGTTTCATAATTTGATCCAGATAAAGATAATAAAGTGGCCCAATATAATGGGAAAGACCGATATGGAAGCTATATAAAGGTTAAGGTCTCCTATAGTTGCTTATATCAATTGTAACCATAAAGAATCTCTGGCTTGTTAAAAGAGCTTACATATTGAGAAAACTATAGAAAGACCTAGCCTGTGTCCCATAGAGTATTTTCTGCAAAAGATCCCGAGAGGTTTGTGATTATTTGGAGCTCATAATCGGCATTGAAATCATAGATGGATCTGACATGAGGTATTCCACATTACCTTCATTTTTTATCCTTTCATGTAGATCAGGGACACATAATAAGGTTTATACTATGTATTACATATAGTATTAGCGCGATTATGTGATCGGGTTACTAGAAACGAAGGTTTTTTTTAATTTTTCATCTCATATAACTTTTCTCCAATTTTGATTCATTTTTCAATTTTTTACGTATATAATTACGTAAACGTAATATATATAAGGCTAGTTATAGAAAACGGGACGAACAGAGCAAAAAATGATCTCGGGATGTTTAAAATCACCTCTGGTGTTGGAGGAGATGAAGAACATTGGGCATGTATAGTGCACGCCCCTGACACTGCTACGGTACACGGGGGAGCTGCGATCTAATTGTACTTCATGCTCAAAATTTTGGATGATTTAATCAAACTTTTTTGGGTGAAATAGAGGATATCCCGATTAGGAGAGAGAACAAGAAAATTCCATATGACCCAATATATCTGACAAGTCGCACTATATGTCAATCCAAATGGAATTGTCTTCCCTAGGATTTCTAAAAGGGACTTTTGAGACAAAAGAGATATCTAATATGCCCTATTAATAATGAAAAACTACTAATGAGAAGTTAGATACTAATAAGAATTTAGATAGGAATTCCAATAAGAATAAGATAAGTCATTCCTTTTCGTTTGGAATTATGAATTGAATATGGAATAAATGCACGCACCAATTGCGACGCGACATGACATATCACTCTACGGTGCGATAGACAGCTGCACTTATAACTCGTGACCCGTAATCCCATAAGCATGGGACGATAGGTGCGTGCTGCGTACACGCCCATCCGGGCCAATCACGTGGCACCAGATGATGGAAGACACGTGACAGTGCGTGCGTTGCACGCATCATATAGTAGTTGCACGTCCTATGCGTGGCAGCGCGTGACGTGCACACGTTAGATTCATCTGATCCGCATCGGCACGAGCACGTGCAGCACACACGCGGTCCCGTGTTACGAACACTTACGGGTGTAACACGTTAGCAGCTGATGACTTGCTGATGTTAGCCTTGCGGAGCTACATTATGTTCCAGAAAAAAAAAACAAAAGTTCTAGATTTCTTATAAGGGTACCCGGGGTGTTTTGGGTCAGTTTTCGGTTCCAAAAAATTTTTAAAGTAAGTTTTTCAATTTTTTGGATTTATTACATTAGTAATAAATGAAAGTTTAACTCCGGAAATAGGAATTAAAGTATTTGAATCCAATTTCAAGAGAATTTTCATGCTTTAGACATCACTGAAAGCGATCTAGAAGGGGGGTTGAATAGATCATTTAAACTTTTTCGTAGAGTTCTACACAAAGCACGGAATTAATACACAAGAAACAATCAAATTAAACAAATGAAAAGAGTAG
>JAOQMP010000208.1:30969683-30987551 GCA_027563575.1 Erythroxylum pedicellare | reverse complement strand
ATGGGTGAGGCATCCTATGTGATAGGAATAGAAATATTCTGGGATAGATCACAAGGATTGTTAGGATTGTCTCAGAAGATTATATCAAGAAAGTATTAGAAAGATTTCAAATGAAAAAATGCTCCATAGGGATAGTTCCAATCCAGAAAGGGGACAAATTTAGTCTAATGCAATGTCCATAAAACGTTTTGGAACGTAAGGACATGGAGTCTATTCCTTATGCGTCAATAGTTGGGAGCTTAATGTATGCTCAAACATGCACTAGGCCAGACATCAGTTTTGTTGTTGGAATGCAAGGACGATATCAAAGTAATCCTGGACTGGACCACTGGAAAGCTACAAAGAAAGTCCTTAGATACTTACAAGGCACCAAGGACTATGTGCTCACATATAAAAAATCAACCCATCTCGAAGTGATAGGTTACTCGGATTCAGACTATGTCGGTTGTGTAGACTCACAGAAATCTACATTCAGTTACATGTTCTTATTAGCTGGAGGAGCAGTTTTGTGGAAAAGTGAAAAGCAGTCCGTCATTGCTACTTCCACTATGGAGGCTAAATTTGTGGCGTGCTTTGAGGCCAGGGTTCATGGATTGTGGTTGCATAACTTTATCTTAGGTCTTGGTCTTGTCAACAGTATTACTAGACCGTTAAGAATTTATTGTGATAATTCTGCAGCTGTATTCTTCTCTAAGAATGACGAATATTCAAAGGGTGCGAAACACATGGATTTAAAGTATTTGTCTGTAAAATAAGAAGTGCAAAAGCATAAAGTGTCAATTGAGCATATTAGTACTGATCTCATGATAGCGGATCCGTTGACGAAAGGCTTACCGCCCAAAATATTTGTTAGTCATGTTGAACTGATGGGCCTTATAGATAAGTCCTTGTTAGTATAGTATTCAAACATGTATATATACATATTATTATCTTGCTGGAATTGTTATGACACTTGTGAATTCAATTATAGTCATATGTTTTTGCTCATTTATTAGTTATCCATATTATGTTGCAGACGATAATTATTATTTGTGAGATAATAATTACTGAATTACCCACTTACAGTTTGTTGAGTTGAGTTGATTCTGTGATACATGGAAGGAATTAGATTATATAACTTGTGACCGCCATGATCCCATTACCTTAATTCAATTAAGGATGATTTGATCGATTCAATATAATGTGTGCACTTAAAGTTTTATTGTTGGATCCCTAAGTCGTAACATGGACTAAGTGGGAGATTGTTAGATTATTTTATGTGCCATATAACTTATAGATTTGAGTCCCATGAAAAGAACCCAAGATAATGGTTATTGGGTATTATAGAATGGATCTCAAATGGGTCAAAGACCCTTTCCCTTTCTCTTCCAACAATGCACCATCATGATGGTTGGTGAACCAACATGATGGTTGGTGATTGAGTATTTAAGTTTTAGAAACAAAATTTATGGATGATAATCTCAATTATTCTGAACCATTGAAGAACCACGTTAAAAGAAGGAAGCAGAAAGGAAATAAATCAACATCTTACGAAAAACAAAAAACAATCATGGATACAGGTACATAAATCATTCGATCCATAAATGTCTTACACCTTTAGATGACCAAACCATTTGCAGTGATAACACTGAACACTGCTTTTATTATTCTTTGATTTTTAGTTGGCTAACTTTTATTATGTTGTATGTCACATTGTCCTTTGCCATGACCACCACTTTTATGGAATCCACCTCTACCGCTGGCCTTTCTTTTCTCATTTTTACGGTTCAATGCCTCTTCCTTCACTTGAAAAGCTTTTTCTTCATTCTTCTTATCTAGCCTGTTTAATCTAGCGTCACAAAATCGTAATGATCCCATTAGTTCATGAAATGAATATGTAATCAAGTTTTTAGACTCTTCAACAGTTGTTACTACATAATGAAACTTTGGAAGCTAAACTCTGCAACAATTTTCTAGTAATTGTTTTCTCAAAAACCTCTTTTGTATAATACCTCTTTTGATTTACTATAACTATTTTGGATAGAAAATATCATATTGATTCTCTACTTTTCATGTAAGGTTTCAAAATATTGACGAAGAGACTAAAATTTTACCATTATTACCTTCAAGAAGTTTTAGAACGTCGTCTGTAAAGTTGTCCAAGCTTATTTGGCAGTAGTTGTTGTCGCAAATTTAGAGAAATAGTCTCATTAACAACCTACTAAATAAAAAATTACCTTCTAGTCCTTTTACTATTTTATCTCGATCTTGTCTCCTTATTTGGATCACTATACTTACTCTCAACTAATTTCTGAAGCTCTTAAGACTTTAACAAAGTCTTCGTTAAAAAGTCTTCTTAATGCTCTAAAATTCATAACATTCTCACTTGAATACAGAAATTAAAATTTAGCAGTCGTTTATGACAATGTTTTTAGTTACATATGTTGTATATTTAGTTGTATGAAATAAATATAATTTAATACCAAAAATATTGAAAATTATAGCATAAAGGTAAGGAATTTCAACAAAGTAGTGTACTGAAGGAATGAGCAAAAGAAAATTATTACAACAGTTAAAGCAATATAGGCAAATGTAGAGAATTTTATATATTTCCTCACATATTGAACTAAAATATATGTGGAAATACACAAAATTCTTTGCATTTGTTCAGATGCTTAAACCAGTATATAGTTTCATCATCCAAGCTTGATAAACCTATTCGACTCTAAACTTGCTCAGCCCACAACTATAATAGATGGCTAACAATTCATTCTATAAAGGTTCCTATTTCAGACTAATATGTACTAAACTGCTTTTGAGGTCAAACAACTTTTGGAAGTAGATGGGAGTCTTCCCATGAACTTTTACATGGCTTTTATAGGGAATCCTCATAACTATACTTGTATATGTTATATGAATGGAAAGGACTACGATATTAATGGGAGCTTTATGGAACAAGTTTTCCCAAACTATTGTGTTCAAACTAGAAGGCCAAAAGGATGTCCGTGTGAAGGTATATATAATTTGGTAACTTTTTAGTTTTAAATAGGGAGTGCAAATATAGTTACGACACAATATTGTGATTGCAATCCCCTTACCATGTTGTAGTCTTTACAATCCATAATATTTTTAACAATGTTTGTAAAAACAACGATGGAGAGACTTTGTATTTCTCAGTGTTTAATAAAGTATAGAGACAATGCATATATAAGGTGTAGAGAAGATAACTACAGATACATACAGATAATAGATTGTTGATATGTAAAGATAATAGATATATACAAATAATAGATATTTACGGATAATAATAACATATTTAAATTGAGGTTATTGGGCTATCCTTATCCATATCATATCCATATAACAAATCCTACAAACTTTTTGTTGGGTAGTGATTTAGTGAAGACATCAACTATTTGTTAATCTGTGGATAGGTAGTAGACTTTTAACTTGCCATTTTTTATGTTGTCTCAAACATAGTGGAAGTCAATTTCTAAATGCTTAGAGCGATTGTGAAAAATCATATTGGTGGTGAGATAGGTATCATAAATGTTGTCACACCTTAATATTGGTGAGTCTTCATATGGAAGTCGAATTTCAGCTAGAAAAGATTGAAGCCATTCAATTTTGTTGACGAAGAAGCTAAGGCACGGTACTCTGCTTTAGTTTAAGAACGAGAAATTTTTCTTTATTTTCTTAACTTCCTAGAGATTAAATTGCCACCAAAATAAATAGCATATCCTATCATGCTTTTCCTGTAGTCTTCATCATTTTCGTAGTCAAAATCACTCTAGGCTTAAACGATCATTAAGCTGTATTTGTAAAGATGTTGACCATATGTTTTAGTGCCTTAGAGGTAGCAAAGTGTTGGGTTTTTTACTGCTTCTCTGTTATCTTTAATCACAGAAATTGATAAGCTTGGTTACTTTTTGCAAAAATCACAAATGCAGGAAAAATAAGAAGACAACAATTTACTTGGTTCGATAGTGTAAAAACTATCTACATCCAAGGTTCCCACCTATGGTGGTAAAGAATTTCACTATATGAAGAAGTACAAAAGAAGAGAACCGATACAGAGAAGAGTGTATTTTATATAATTATAGAACTAAGATTGTCTGTTTGGTAATATTCTATTTTCGCCCTTTCAACGTACTTTGGATTTTCTCTATAAAAAAAAAAGAAATTCGATTATAAATTTTAACACTTGCAAAGAGCCTCTCCAAAAACTCTCCTAGTACCCACAGCTGTACTCTAGCACTCTCTAAATCTTTTTCTCAATTTCTTTTCTTACTTACAAAGATTGAAAACTATGTATATTGATGACTGAAGTTTCTGTGTAGTGTATCTCCCTGTCTGATGTTTTTGCCTTAGTTTTATAGCTGAAGAAGAAGATGATTGTCTTTCGGATGTGCCTTTGACTAAGTCAGAACCCTTTACATGTGCTCTTCGCGTGACCTGTTAAGTAAGCTTCTGAAAGCTTATTTGATGTATGTATCTGCTTTGTGCGTTTCACATTGCTGCTACTACGTATTGTTTTAACTTTGAATGATGAGTGATACGGCAGTGCTTTGTGTATAGCAGATGATATTTGTGCTTGTTGTCACGTGAATAAGTCAAGTCTTTTGTTTAATTCATTTGTGTCTGAAAAGAGAGAACCTTTGGGAGCTTTGCTTCATGTCTCCTTCTTCGATATTTCAGACACCATCTTCTTAGGTTCTTCATGCTTCTCCCATGCTTTTGTTCTGGTTCTGTGTGTGTATTAATGGAGAATAATCGTGATTTTCATCACATCTTTTCCCTCCTTCTCCATTAATCCATACTTAGAACCTTAACTTGTGAGTGAATCAAAACAAAATCCGAAACCCTAGTTTTCCAAAACTTTGTGAGATCTGACAAATCTGCCTTTAGAATCAGGGGGCTTCCTTAATTTGTAAGTATTCCCTACAGAAAATGAATTTCTTTTTAGTTAAAACCTTGGTCCCGAAGTCTGATGGATTTCTTTCTCCTGTGATCTTTTCCAAGTTGAAGATCCCCTTAGTGATTTGGTCTCTAACAAAGTGTAGATGTGCATCTATGTGCTTGGATCTTTCATGGAGGACTGGATCCCCACTAAGGTACCAAGCACTCTAACTGTCTGTGTAAAGTACTAGAGTCGTGATGCCTGTGTTGATTTCTTTAAGTATACCTGATAGCCATGCTAGCTCCTTTACTCCTTCAGTAATTGCATAATGTTCTGCTTCTGTGATAGATAGGCTTACAACCGATTGCTGTTGTGATTTCCAGCTGATTGTGTTTACTGATAATGTGAAAACACATACTGACATTAACTTTCTTGAGTCCTTATCTGCTGTATAATCTGCATCCATATAACCACATAAAGACAGATATTTGCATTTTGTTAGTTTTGTTTTAGAGAAACATAATCCATAGTTCACTGTTCTAGATACATATCTGAGAACATTTTTGAGTCCTTGCCAGTGTTCTAATCCTGGATTGGCCATGAATTTACTTAAGATACTAATAGTATAGGCTAGATCAGGCCTTGTGCATATCATAAGGTACATGATACTTCCAACACCTACATCATAGGGATAGTGAGCCATTGCTGTCTTTTCCTCCTCTATCTTAGGACACTTGTCAGAAACCATCTGTAAGTGAGATCCTAGGGGTATTGAAGTAGGTTTGGCTTGCTCCATAGTAAATTAAGCTAGTATCTTTCGGATATAATTTCTTTGGATAAGCCATAGCTTTCCTCCCCTCCTTTTTCTGATAATCTGCATTCCTAAAAGTTTATGTGCTTCCCTTAGGTCTTTCATTTCAAAATGAGAGCACAATTCATCCTTAAGCTCTTGAATTTTATTCAAGTCCTTCCCTATGATGATGAGATCATCTACATAGACTAACATAAACAATGCTTTAGTCATCCCTAGATCTTTGTAATATAGGCAGTAATCATATGAGCTTCTAATGAAGTTCATACTAGCAGTAACCTCATGGAACTTCTTATTCCATTGTCTAGGAGCTTGCTTGAGCCCATATAGGGATTTTTGCAATAGGTAAACATAGTCCAGCTTGTTTTTATCCTCAAAGCCGATTGGTTGCTTCATATATATGGTCTCCTCCAGCTTTCCATATAGGAAAGTTGTCTTAACATCCATTTGATGGATTTCCCAATCATATAGAGTTGCTAGGACTAATATAAGCCTAATTGTCTTGAATTTGACTACAGGAGTGAATATCTCCTTGTAGTCAATTCCTTCTTTCTGCCTCCCTTAGCTACAATCCTAGCTTTGTATATCCTAGGTTCTGCTTCAGTTACTCCTTTTAATTTGAACAGCCATTTATTTTCAATTAATTTGGCTTTGTAAGGTCTAGGGACTAAAGTCCAAGTCTTATTCTTTATTAATGAAGAATATTCCTTCTCACAAGCTTCTTTCCAATTTTTAGCATCTTTACTTCTTATGGCTTCATCATAGGTTTCTGGAGCCTTATTTTCTACATTTTTAGCCATGAAACATGCAAATTCATGGCTATTGTGTAGTGCCTTCTGCAGGCTCCACATTGTGTAGTGCCTTCTGCAGGCTCCACAGCTTCAGATTGTGAACCACCACCTTCTTCAGGTTTTTGTGGTATATAAAATGGGACTGAATAGTTTGTTGTCCCTAAATTCTCCTGAATGTCACCTAGGAGGTCAAACTTTTGAGAATTCTTGTTCAGCAGAGGGAGTTCATCTTCTTTAAAGATGACATCTCTGCTAATGATTGTTTTATAGGCTCCTTTTTGGAGTAGTAGGAGTTTATAGCCCTTCACACCTTCTGGATATCCTAGAAACACCCCTTTGACTGCTCTAGGCTCTAATTTTCCCTCTTTCTGATGTGCATAGGCTGCACATCCAAAAGTCCTAAGGTGTGATAGTCTAGGCTTCTTACCACTCTAAATTTCCTAAGTCTTGTAGTCATTAGTAGAGGGTAGGATCCTATTAATTAAATAAGCTGCTTTCCTAATTGTTTCCCCCATAGGGAATGAGAGCAACCAGAAGAGAGAAGCATGCACCTAGTCTTTTCTAGGAGGGTCCTATTTAATCTTTCAGCTACTCCATTCTACTGTGGAGTAGCTTTAACAGTCTTATGCCTAAGAATTCCATTTTTACTACAGTATTCCTCAAATTCCTTGTGGCAATACTCCAGCCTATTATCATTCCTTAAGCATTTCAATTTCCTTCTAGATTGATTTTCCATAAGAGTATGTCACCTTATGAAAATATCTAAAGCTTCATCCTTCCTCTTCATAGGGTAAACCTAACATTTCCTTGATTTATCATTAATTATAGACATGAAGTACAAGTTCCCTCTTGCTGTGGGGACTTGAGCTGGTCCCTAGAGATCACTGTGAGCATACTCCATGATCTCTATGGCTCTCTTAGCTCCCTTTTGAAAAGTTGACCCGTGGTGCTTTCCTAGCACACCGGATTCACAAAATTCCAACTTTTGTAAGTTTTGTTCAGGTATAAGACCTTGCCTACAGAGATGGAGTAGGCTTTTGTTGCCTGCATGACCCAACCTAGCATGTCATTGCTTGGTTGGCTCAAAGTTTCCACTTTTTGAAATTTGATTAATTTCAGTTGAGCCTATAACATAGTATAAGCCACCCATCTCCACTCCTCTAATGATGACTTTCCCATCCCTTAGGATTTCTCTAAGTCCATCTTTAAATCTGATTTGAAAGCCTCGCTTATTAAACAAGCTTTCAGAAATCAGATTTCTCCTTATTCTAGGCACAAATCTGACATTGCTTAGGATCCTTCTCTTTCCATCAAACATTTTGATGGAAACACTTCCTATGCCCTCTATCCTTTGCTACTCAAAATCTGCCATTTTAACCTTGGCAGTGACTGGTTCAAATGTTGTGAACCAGTCCCTATGAGGAGTGATATGCATAGTGCACCCTAAGTCAATTGTCCATTCTCTACTAAGGTCCTCACAATCCTCAATTACAGTCAAAATTTCATCTTCACTAGAGTCCTCAAGTTTTTCAACATTACTTGAAATTCCACTTTTAGCTACCTTATCCCTCTTCTTTTTCCTACAATCCCTTGCAAAGTGTCCCACCTTATCACAGTAAAACCATTTCTTCCCTTTCCCTTTTTTCTTCTTTTCATTTTCACCTTCCTTAGGGTGTTTTCCTTTCTCACTTCCTCCTGCCACTTTACCTTTTTGTTGTTTTTCTTATGAGATTTTTTCTCATAATTATTCTCTACAAACATCAATTCAGCCTCTTTCTTAAAAGGATTCACCTCGAATATTTCTTCCATTAGAGAATCTAAAACCCTCTTAACAGTAAATGATTCTCCACTATCATGCTTAATTACCTTCTTGAATGCATTAAATTCATAAGGTAATGCCTTTAGGATCACTACAACTTGATGTTCCTAACTTATTTTCTCATTTGTAGCTTCTAGATCTTGTACAAGCTTAAAGAAATAATCTAGGATATCATCTAATGAGACTAAAGTGTTCATTTTGTAGTTTGCAAGGTTGTGAAGAAGTACCATCTTATTAGGAAGACACTTCTTGGCATACAATTCATCAAGTTTCACCAAAAGCTTCTATGCAGTATTACAATTCTGCACTTTTCTTATCACTGTTGGTGATAAGTAAAGTATTAACTTGCAATGTGCAAGTCTTTGCATTTTCAGCTTCTTTATAGGATCAGTTTCTAGGTCATACTGATCATCTATAGCATCATAACAGTCATATGACTCAAGAAGAGATTGCAGCTGGAGTTTCCAGATGGTGAAGTCTTCTTTACTAGAAAATACATCCATTTCTTTACCTAACATGATTTGTAATGTAAAGAAACTTAAAGAATGTACTCACTAACTATTCTTGAGTGAATCTTAATGCTTGAAGTGTCCAAGATATATCCCAAGGTTGGGTTTTTACTGCTTCTCTGTTATCTTTAATCACAGAAACTGATAAGCTTGGTTACTTTTTGCAGAAAACACAAGTGCAGGAAAAATAAGAAGACAACAATTTACTTGGTTCGATAGTGTAAAAACTATCTACATCCAAGGTTCCCACCAATAGTGGTAAAGAATTTCACTATATGAAGAAGTACAGAAGAAAAGAATCGATACAGAGAAGAGTATATTTTTACACTTACAAAGAGCCTCTCCAAAAACTCTCCTAGTACCCACAGCTGTACTCTAGCACTCTTTGAATCTTTTTCTCACTTTCTTTTCTTACTCACAAAGATTGAAAACAATGTATATTGATTACTGAAGTTTCTGTGTAGTGTATCTCCGTATCTGATGTTTCTACCTTGGTTTTATAGCTGAAGAAGAAGATGATTGTCTTTCGGATGTGCCTTTGATTGAGTCAAAACCCTTCACGTGTGCTCTTCACGTGACCTGTTAAGCAAGCTTCTAAAAGCTTATTTGATGTATGTATTTTCTTTATGTGTTTCACATTGCTGTTGCTGTGTTTTGTTTTAACTTTGAATGGTGAGTGATACGGTAGTGCTTTGTGTACAGCAAATGATATTTGTGCTTGTTATCATGTGAATAAGTCAAGTCTTTTGTTTAAGTCATTTGTGTCTGAAAAGAGAGAACCTTCGAGAGCTTTCCTTCTTGTCTCCTTCTTCGATATTTCAGACACCATCTTCTTAGGTCCTTCATGCTTCTCCCATGCTTTTGTTCTGGTTTTGTGTATGTATTAATGGAGAATAATCATGATTTTCATCACACAAAATATGCGCTTAAAGGCTGTCCAATGTTCATTCTTTGGATGTTTCATGAACTGGGCTACTTTATTGACTGCATATGCAATGTCTAGACATGTGATACCCAAATACTGAAACCCACGAATAATACTCTAAAATATGTAAAGATCACATAAATTTGTGCCTTTTGTCCTGTTAGCTTTGTAGTAGGGGAGGCGGGAGTAAAGACTGGCTTTGTAGTAACCATCTGTGCTTTTCATAAGTGTTATATGATATACTTTTCTTAGGTTAGTAGCAGTCCTTAAGCTGTGGGTTTAACTTCAACGCCTAAGAAGTAGTGTAAAGGACCTAAGTGGTTGACAGCAAAATGGGCTTTAATAGTGATAATTTGACGTTGATTACTGCTCATAATGATTAAACCATCTACATAAATGAGACCAAAAGTTATATCATCATCAACCTTTTTAAAATATAAAGACACATCTATTTTGGAACCTGTAAAACCTATAGCAAGAAGTCGATCAGTGAGACACTGAAACCACTTCCTTAAAGCTTGTTTGAGATCGTAGCGTAATTTATGTAATTTACAAACATGTGTATGATAATTAGGGTCGACAAACCCTTAAGGTTAGGTCATATAAATTGTTTATACAAGTGGTACATGAAGGAAGGTATTTAAGATGTCGAGTTGTTCTATCTACCAACCTTTGTTTACTGCCAAAGAGAGAATTAATATGATGAATACTGACTTTAGGATTGGATCATAAGTTTCGTGATAATTGAGGCCTAGTCACTGATGCTAGCCTTTAGCTACAAGACGAGCTTTATATTGATCCACATTATGATCGACCTAATGTTTAATATGGTATACCCATTTGTTACTAATTACATTATAATGAGGCTATTAGGGAACTAATTCCCAAGTTCCATTTCTGAATAAGGCTTGTATTTCATAGACTATTGCTTGACACCATAATGAATTTGATAATGTTTTACTATACGTATATGGCTCAGTGGAAGTTAATGAACTTGAGAAGGTTTTGAGATTCAAATTGTCAATTTTAACTCGAGCCACCATCGAATGTATTGGTGTCAGTGACTGTGGATCGTAAAATTGGAGCTTGTGACATTGTCAAGTTATAGTTAGAAAAATCCAATTAAATATTGATTGGATTTGAGTGAGAGATGGAAGCAAGATATGGTTCGGTGTGGTTAAAGATTTAAAGGGTCATGAGATGAGATAAGGTTTGGTGAAATGGTAACATTTGGCGAGTTCAGAGGTTGAATGGAGCTGGTTCTAAGATGAGAGTAGTCTATTAATGAATGACTTAAATTAGTTTGGCAAGAGGATGGCACTGACCCTTTGGAGGGATGAGATGTGTGTAAGGATGGGGCTATCGTTAGGGGTTGATGAGTAAAAGGAGAGTTATGTAGTAATTGTTAGAAAGTAAACTCTCTTTTGGACACTTAGATATTGACATGTATGACTCCAAATACTTGCTTAATAGTCTAAAAATGTAGGAGTCAAAGTTTAAGTGTTATGTTATTTATATCAAACACATGTATAAGAGGTATCAAAGTTTAAGTGTTACTTTGTTATGCTTAGAACACATACAGGGACACATGACATCCCCTTCATTTACTCATTGTCCTCTATGTCAGTTTACAATGCCTATATAAAGGCTAGCCCATATCTTGTATTTTAAGTGAATAAAGTGAAAATAAAAAAAAGTGTAGTAGCATGTTATGTGAAAAAGAAGGAGTGTGCAACGTGTAAGAAAAAAAAGAGCCGTAACTCTTACAAAAGAAGAATTTTTTTTGAATATTTTTTAGATTCTATTTAGAGCCCATCAAGCTTCCAACAAGTGGTATCAGAGATAAGGTTTGTTTGTCCATACATTGGTGAAGCAATGGCCAACTTTATCCAGCCTCAAGTTCCAAAATTGACAAAGACAAATTATGGGAATTGGAGCATCTAGATGAGAGTGATGCTTAGTTCTCATGATTTATAGGACATTATTAAAGATGGACATACTGAGTTCATAGATGTAGCTACCTAAGTAGCCTTACCAGATGCTTAAAAAAAGACATTGAAAGAAAATCGAAAGAAAGGCAAGAAGGTGTTGTTCTTTATCTTTCAAGGTGTTGATGAACGCATGTTCAAGAAAATCTCAGATGCAAAGACTTTAAAGAAAGTATGGAAGATTCTGTAGAAATCTTTCCAAGGAGTCGAAAATGCTAAAAAGGTACGTCGTTAATCACTCAAAGCTGAGTTTGAGGTGTTAAAACTATAAAGCTCAGAAAATATTAGTGATTATGTTACTCGTTTAAAAACAGGGGCTAATGAAATGAAAAGAAACGGTGAAACTCTAGACGATGTTCGAGTAATGGAAAAGCTTTTGCATTTGCTTACACACAAATGTGATTACATCTTCATCGCAATCAAAGAATCGAAAGATTTGTCAGAACTTTCGATTGATGAACTTGTTGGTTCTCTCCAAGCACATAAGCAAAGAACGAACTAGAATGATAGTACTGGAGAATTAGAGAAAGTCTTACAAAGCAAACTATCAGTCAGTGAAAATCAAGCAAGCAGTAGTCAAAGATAAGACAAAGGAAGTCAAGGTGTTTACCAAAGTGGGACGTGATCGATGGAGCAATTGAGGCAAATGTAGACTTGGTCGACAATTTTTTGAAAGAGAAAACACAAATGAAGGAAATCTAACATATAGTCGTGGAAGAGGTTACAGAGATAGAAGTTGAGGTAAATTTCAACAAAAAGGAAATAAAATCTCAAGTGCAATGTTATAATTACAATAAATACGATCATTTTAGTTACGAGTGCAGATCGAATCCTGAGGCATAAGAAATAAGTCATTTTGTAGCAGTAAAATACAAGAAAGATAACGTTGTTATGCTTCTCTCATTACAAGTAAATGAGCAAAGCAATAATAATGTTTGGTATCTAGACACTGGGGCTAGCAACCATATGTGTGTTCATAAAGAGTTGGTCACAAACATGGATGAGACAGTTCATGGTGAAGTTACATTCGTTGATTCAATAAAGATTCCGATCAGAGGAAAAGGTAAAATCACAATTACTTTGAAAAATGGAGAAGAGAAATATATTCCTGATATCTATTATATGCTTGCTTTGAATAGCAACATCATCAGCCTCGGTTAACTTTTAGAAAAGAAATACATCATATTATTGGAAAATAGATATCTCACCATCTGGAATAAGAAGGGAGAATTGATAATAAGAGTAAAGATGATGAAGAATCGTCTTTTCACACTTGATGTACAAAATGAGTTGAGACTCCTGGTTGTGGCATTTGAGGTTCGGTCATCTCAATTTTACTAGACTAAAATTATTATCAAAGTCAAAGATAGTAAACGAATTACTAAAAGTTGATCAACTAAAGCAGTTGTGTGAAGCTTGCATTAAAGGAAAGCAACATAGACAACAGTTTGAAACTAGAAAATCATGGAGAGCCAGAAGGCCGCTAGAGATTATCCATATAGATATTACTAGTCTATTTGAGGTGACATCGGCTGGAGGAAATAGGTACTATTTAACTTTTAATGATGATTTTAGTAGAAAACATTGGGTGTATATTTTGAAAGAAAAATCAGAGGCCCTTGATAAGTTCAAAGAGTTCAAAGAAATGGTCAAAAAACAAAGTGGATAGCATCTGAAGATACTTCGATCTGATAGAGGAAGCAAGTACACCTTATAATTTTTCGACAATTTTTGTAAGAAGCATGGAGTTATTTATCAGCTAACAACAAGATATACACCACAATAAAATGATGTAGCTGAAAGAAAGAATCACAATTCTTGATATGTCAAGGATCATGTTCAAAGAAAAGCATTTACTAAAGAATTTGTGAGTTGAAGCCATTATGTGCAGTTTATTTGTTGAATTGTTGTCCAACAAAAAGTGTCAGATTTATGACACCCAATGAAGTGTGGAGCGGAAGCAAACCAAGTGTTGGACATCTCAAGATTTTTGGGTGCATTGTATATACCCATGTTCTTGACCAAAAATGAAAGAAGTTAGAGGATAAAAGGAAGAAATGCACTTTCATTAGCTACGACAACAAGAGTAAAGCATATAAATTGTACAACCCCTTAACCAAGAAGGTGATCATCTCAAGAGATGTTGAGTTTGTTAAAGTAGACTACTGGAGATGGCGCAAAGAAGAAAAGAACATTTAAGGAATGTTTTTTTATGATAAAGATGACAATGACCTAGATTTACAAGAATAATAAGATGATCATTCTCCTCTACAAAGTCCACTAACAACACCTACATCAACATCGTCAATGCCAAGTAGCAGCAGAAACAACAACAATTCAGGGGGAGCACTAATTAAAATAAGAAATCTTAGTGATCACTATGATGCTGTTGAACAAATAGAATCATTTGACTATTCATTGTTTTGTCTAATGACTACATGTGATCCAATGACATACGAAGAAACTATTGGAGACAAAAAGTAGGAAAAAGCAATGGATGAAAAAATTGGTGCCATCCAAAGAAATGATATATGGGAATTGATCAGCGTTCCAAAAGGACATAAACTAATCGGAGTCAAGTGAGTATATAAGACAAAAGCCAATCAAGAAGGAATGGTGAAAAAATATAAGGCAAGATTAGTCACAAAAGGCTATAAACAGAAATATGGAATTGATTATGAAGAAGTATTTGCTCCAGTTACAATAATTGATACAATCAGACTTCTCATAGCACTTGTACCATAAAACAAATGGAAGATTTACCAAATGGATGTAAAGTCAACCTTTCTAAATGGCTATTTAGACAAAAAAGTTTTTATTGAACAACCACCTGGATATGTCAAGAAAGGTCAGGAAGACAAAGTCTACCAACTAAAGAAAGCTCTGAGGGCTTGGAATACAAAATAGATGAGTACTTTCAAAAGAACGGATTTGTGAAAAGCCCATATGAGCATACGTTATACCCGAAGAAAAATAAACAAGGAGATATCATGATCTTGTGCTTATATGTGGACGACATTATTTTCACAGGAAATAATCCAGGTATGTTTGATGATTTAAGGAAAGCCATGACTAAAGACTTTGAGAAGACTGATATTGGTGAAATGTCCTACTTCCTTAGAGTCAAAGTGAAATGTCCTACTTCCTTAGAGTCAAAGTGAAACAAACAGGAGAAGGAAATTTCATTTCTTAAGCGAAGTATGCAGTTGAAGTCTTAAAGAGCTTCAAAATGAAACATTACAAGCCAATAACCACACCTACTGAAGCAAGCATAAAGTTAAGAATTGATTCAGACAGAAAATCTATAGATCTAACATTATTCAAAAGTTTAGTTAGAAGTTTGAGGTATCTCACCTACACAAGACCAGATATTATGTAAGCAGTTGGGCTAGTCAGCAGATATATGGAGAAGCCCAAACAAGGTCACTTTGATGCAACTAAAAGAATTTTGAGATATATTAAAGGTATAATTGACCAAGGTTTATTCTATACACATTCTCAAAATTCAAAATTAATTAGTTATTCAGATAGTGATTATGTTGGAGATGTGGATGACAGAAAAAGCACTTCTAGTTATGCGTTTCATATTGGGTCAGCAGTACTTTCATGGTCATCAAAGAAACAACAAACGGTTGCCTTTTCAAGATGTGAGGTTGAGTATTTAGCTGCAACAGCAAGTTCATGTCAAGCAATATGGTTGAGATATATTTTAAGTGATTTGGATCACACATAAGAAGGCCTGATAAGAATATATATTGATAACAAGTCTGCCACATCATTTGGAAAAAAATCCAGTGGCACACAGTCGAAGCAAACATATAAAATGTCATTTTATTCAGGAGCAAGTGAAAAACAAAATTATGGAATTGGTGTTTTACAAAACAGAAGATCAACTGTCAGATATTTTTACAAAACCACTAAACAATGAAGTGTTCCATAGATTTAGAGAAAATTTTGGTATGCGAAGTTGAATTTGAGGGGGAGTGTTAGAAAGCAAACTCTCGTTTGGAAACTTAGAGATTGACGTGTATGACTCCAAATACTTGCTTAATAGTCTAAAAATGTATGAGTCAAAGTTTAAGTGTTGTGTTATTTATATTAAAACACATGTATAGGAGGTATCAAAGTTTAAGTGTTACTTTGCTGTGTTTAGAACACATATAGGCACACATGTCATCACCTTCATTTACTCATTGTTCTCTATATCCTATATAAAGGCTAGCCTATCTCTGGTACTTTAAGTGAAAATAAAAGAAGTGTAGCAACATATTGTGTGAAAAAGAAGGAGTGTGCAAAGTGTGAGAGGAAAACATTAGAGTCATAGCTCTTACAAAAGGAGAAAACCTTTTTTGAATATTTTTCAGATTCTATTTAGAGCCCATCAAGCTTCCAACATTAATGGTGTGAGGTTGTTTATTGGTTAAAAAATTGGGGGTAGTGGTGGATTGGTGTCGATGATGGTCGACAACTGAAATTGGAACACCTATTTATCAAACAATACGTAGGGTGAATAATGACTTTTGTGAGTAACAAGATCATAACATTTGTATCCCTTAAATGTTTTAGAATAACCAAGAAATATATAACGAGAAAATGAGGACATAACTTATGAGGAGTGTATGGACGTAACCAAGGATAACATAAACACCCAAACACATGCAATTCATTATAATTTAAAGGTTGACAAAAAGTAAGGAGTATGTTGCTTTATAGTTTAAGAGTAGTGTAGTTTCTAATGTAAGTAGTTGTTTCAAAGGCATGAGTCTAAAATGATATTAGCCTTAAGGCATGAACAAGGAGAGCCAAACATGTTTCAATAATGGGTCGATGTTTATGATCAGTGTAACCATTTTGTTCAAATGTTTTGGGCCAAGCATTTCAATAAAAGATACCATTTTCACTAAGTTATTTGGTAAGGGTTTAGTATTCATAAGCCCAATCACTTTGAAATTGCTTTATGGGGCATCTAAAATACTTTTCAATAATAGAACAAAATTTAATAAAACAATTAGAGACTTCAGATTTATAGCGAATAAAAAGTAACCAATAGCACTTGTTGAAATGATCAAAAAACAATACATAGTAGGAAAATCCATCTACAAATGGGGTTGGGGTAGGACCCCAAAGATTAGAACACACAAGATCTAATGTACCATTGGTTTTATTGTAAGAAATATGAAAAGAAAGTTTATGAATTTTACGTAAACTACAAGTATACCACAAATGCATAGATTTGGAATAAGAACAAGAAAGACTATTAAACCTGAGTGTTTGTTGTACTGTTCGAGATGAGTCATAGCTAAGATGAGCATGCTAAGTATTAAAAGTGACGTGATGAGCCTATAGAGAAGAAGATGATTAAGTCAAAAGTTGTAATTCCACAAGATCCGAACCCGATATCGATGGGTGATGTCCGAGCTTGTGCCCCGCAAGGGTGGCGTGCTAAAGCACTTAATCACTCAAAAATCAGTATAAAATTTTCTTTTATTTTTGAAACCATAAATATATTATGCGGAAATCAATCATCACATATGGCCCACTTTCATTCATAAACATTTTCAATCACATAATACAGTCATTAGAAATTTCAATAGCCATTTAGGCCTTTTCACAAATACAGAACACTTTAGTCATTTCGAAATACAAATTTATACAAAAAGTTGCAAAATAAGTAATTCAATACAAAATTGAAGAAATGCAATGCAGACACGAACTGATCTCAACCTCTATCCTTCACTTGTATGCTGTAGGTATACTCTTGTTGGCCTAACGGGGTATTCTTCCGATACTGAAAAGTAATTACCAATGTTTGGTGAGTTTTGCAAACTCAATGAGTGACCATCATCGATGGCTCATCCAGTCACATAACAAATAAATCACATTATTACATATTTCACATTCAATACACTTAATAATTCATATCATGCATATACAATGTGCATGAGACTCACTTTCCATTTGTTAATTTGTTGTGACCGAGTGCTTAAATTGTCCCATATCCATTGGATATCGGGCTTATTACTAACTATCTTTTATCCGCTTGGGGGATACAGGGATCATTATACATAATGAGCCTTAGACTCTTAATCACTTTTGAGCTCGAGGCTCATTTTCACTTTCTGAGCTTTAAGCTCTTTTTCACTTTC